>CANYBF011776297.1:0-14115 GCA_948192965.1 Dalechampia spathulata | reverse complement strand
TTCAAACATTTTAGCACAAACCTTGTATGTCCTTCCCTTTGTTAATACCCTTGGGTGATTCGTGAATATTTTCCACTGATTTACCTATTTCAAAATCAATATTAATCTTTTATTAGTAATTAAATTCATCTTTTATCATTTTTATATTTCTAACTACTGAGTAAATCAATATCATTCTTAATATTCATCTTAATAATACCTTATTTAATTTCAAGTCATTCCATTTGATCTAATTCATTCTTGTATTTTTAATATGAATTATTCTTTTAATAACTTAACAATTACTATGACGTCCTTAACTCATAAAACTATTATCACTTAATATCTGTTTATATAATATTATAACTTTAATCAAATTCTAAACTTTAATCTTACCTTTTAGTTTTGTAAATCAACTTTATTTTAATAATATCTTAAAACTATTTCCTTATTTCTATACTACTCTGTAGCATCTGAGTTAATATAGTTATATTATCAATCAATCTTATATTATTATATAAAGAAATCATTTAATAATATAACATGCATCCCACCATGTCATTATTCAAGAATTTATATAATTATCTATAGTTGAATCTATAATTATTTCACTTAATTTCCATAAATTCAATTTTAACATTTTTAATATCTACTTATTATTAATTTAATACCACAGAAAACTATGTTATTCTTATTAACATATCGTATATCTCTTTGCAGCTTCATTTTTGCATATCTAAAATCATAACCTGAAAAACAAAACTCTTAATTTATTAAAATAAAAGCCTTAATAAAACCCCATCATAATATTTTTGTTATTAAACTCAACAGTATCACCTTATGTGATTATGCCCTTATATTATTCTAAATTTCTAATTTCATAACTCATTTGCTTAAATAAATTAAATTTAAACATTTATCAGATGTAATATTATTTTATTATCCTAATCTATCAGATTATAATACCCCTCTTAAAATCTGCTGTTTAATAATGATTTCATATCTTAATAGTTAATAACTTATTAATCTGTTATTTCATCATCAGCTTATTCTGATCTTAATCAAACCCCAATAGTACTCATTTTATATATTTTGTTAAAACTCAGTACTGTCAAGATAGAATAGTAAAACAGTCACTAACTTAAATGATTTAAATCAGTATTTGAAATTATAAAACTTCATAGAAAACTCATTTCATAAATCTACTTTTATACTAGTCAATAATTAAAACAGTAACATTACCTCACAGAAATTCTGTTATTTACACTTAATTATACCCAAATCCTATTTACAGCTTTAATTAATCTAACCACTAAAGAATCAATAAAAACTAACCAAAAACATATTGATATTCCAGTTACCATTCAGCCAAAACAAAAAACTCAATAGAAATTCATAACTCAAATGAATCTAATGCTAAACTTACTTACTCCTTCTCACCTTAAGTTAAACAAAACAAAACTGCATCATTCTTGTCTCCAACTTGATCTAGTTTTAGATCTATAAAGATCCTCATGAACTTGCTCCCTTTTGTTTAATTAATACCTTCATATACACAAACACAAACCAAACTAGTTAGAACAAAAATGAAACATAATGGTTCATAAAAAGAAAGGTTACAGTTTTGATAAAAGAAACTTGTTTTAAGAAGATTTTGGTTAAAAACTTAAAGATCATCAGGAGTTGGCTTCGGTCAACAATGAAAACAAGGAAAAAGAAGAGATATTTAAACCAAACCTTGTTGCATGCGTAAGAGCCTTGCTTAAACGTGAAAATCAAAAACAAGAAGAAGAAAATGAAGTATACATTTAGTCCCCTTTTGATGATCTAGCTCTGGTCTTGACTTAGAAGTTTAAGAAATGAAATCTCTTCAACAAATCTTCAAACTTGCATACAAAAAAAACTTTGGACAGTAAAGTGTAAAGAGAAAAGAAGGCAGATGAGATGTGAGTTGCGGGTTTTGTGTTTTAAAACCAAAGAAGAAAATAAAAAGAAGATAAGATAAGGAGATAAGATCAGATGGAGGAGAGGAGGAGTTTGTTTCTGCCATAAAGAAGAGATAAGGAAGAATGAGAGCAGATGAGTGGCGTGTGGGTAGGGAATTCTTAGGGTTTTATGTTTTTATATGGAAGGATACACGTGCACACACTTGCACATAATTCTAACTCCCTAAATGCATGTAAATACATGTATTTCTTTGAAATACCAACCATAAATGCCTAATTTACATATAATACCCTCCATTTATCCTTAAATATACCTTATTTTAATTATCATACCATCCCTTAATTTTTCTTAAACCAATAATTCAACAATTATTATTTATGACATCATCATCTAATATTTATGACATCATCATGTCAATAAATTTAAAATTCTAATTAGACTTCCTATTATTAATATTAATTATAAAATTTACTAATGCATTATTAATTCTTACTTTACATGTCCTAATTCCTTAATATCACCTTAATTTATATGCTTACATCATTAATACATAATTATGATGTCATAATTAAATTTTAATACAAAATTTTCAAAATTTGTATATATTTAATTTAAGTTAATACAAGCACAATGGTCAAAACCATTCAATCAAATTCAATGTTTATAAGATGGAATCATCATTTTAGTGCCATCTAGAGTCTGTTTTAATGGTTTCGGCAAAATTTTCAATTTCCTCTTTTAAGTTTTAAACTCAATTCTTATCATATACTTATCAACAAAAGCATCATTCTATATCATTTTCACACCAATAACATATAAAATATAATATAATATTAATTTTATGAATGCACAATGAACCACTAAATTCAGGATGTGACAACAATATAAACCCTTCCAAATATAATACAATAAAGAATAATTTTGCTTATGTTTGTGATGTGCATTTTGATGGCATTATGTATGAACATGAGCATTAAATGAGCATTTTTGACATTAATGCGTCATGTATAGAAATTATTAACATTAGTATAGATGACAAGCCTTATCTTCTCCAGATTACTTCAAACTTAACCTCTGAAAAGGGAATAGAAATAGTTAGAGTGTTGAAAGAACATTCAAAAGACTTTGCTCTAAGCTATGAAGATATGTTGAGTGTCAACAAAACTATTTTGGAATATAGAATTCTGATCAATCCTAGATTCAAGCCAATTAAAAAGAAACTATGTCACCTTCAATTAGTGTGGGCTCAATAGGTTCATTACTAAGCTCATTATCATATGTGAGCCTATCTTCAAGCTTTTAAGGAAGAACCAGCCCTTGGTTTAGGATGAGAACTATCAGCTTGCATTTGATAGTAAAGCATTACCTCTCCCACATACCAATTCTGTAGCCACCTTAATAAGGGAAGCCATTATTGCTCTATCTAACCTTGGAGGATGAGTCAATGGGTGTTATGATTGCTCAAGAGAATAAAGTTAGAGTTTAGCATATTGTTTATTATCTATGTAGGAAATTATTGCAATAGAATGAAATTATAACACTATAGAGAAGTTATGCATGGCTATGGTTTGGGTCACTAAAAAGCTTAGAAATTATTTCCAATCATATCAAGTTTAGGCGATTGCCAAGGTGGATCCCATGAAGTACTTGTATGAAGCTCCTTCATTGGTGGGGAAGCTTTTCAGGTGGTTGATCTTGTTATCAAAATTTGATGTGTAGTACATTACTAAGAAAGTGATCAAAGGTAGAGCGACTGTTGAATTCTTAACATCTAGGCCAGTGGATGATTCTAAAACTTTTGAACTAAACTTCCCAGACAAGCACTTAGGGGCAATTGATGTCTAAAAATGGTATTTACACTTTAATGGTGCAATCAATAAAAGAGGTGCAAGCATAGGGGTCATGTGATCACTCTTAAAGGCAAACTAATTATGCTCTCAAAGCTGCTGAGCTTCCTAGTCATTAACAATACAGCTGAGTATAAACCATGTTTGTTTGGACTTATGGTACTGCTAATGATTGGGGCCCAGGAAGTAGAGGTATTTGGTGATTCAATGCTTATCATTCACCAGTCAATGGCTTAGTGGGATATTAAAGAAGAGTGACTCAAGCCTTATATCAAATACATGAAGCTCATGATTTACAATTTTAGCTTATGTAAGTTCATCTACACCCCGCATGATAAGAATCTAATGGCTGAAGCCTTGGCCACACTGGCTTCAGTATGTGAGCAACCATAGTGTCAATTTTAGCCTATGTTCATCAAGCAATCAAAGATTCCTTGCTATAAAGGTGAGCAAATTATAACACTAGATCATTAAGATAAGGCTCTATGGTATGCTGATATCATAAACTTTCTAAGAACCGATGCTTATTCAAAAGAAGCCAATAAGATTGACAAGCTAGCTTTATGGAGGCTAGTAGCTAACTTTACCTAGCATCAGGGTGTTCTTTATAGAAGAATAGTTGATGGTTAACAACTTTGATGAATATCGGGGAAGGAGATCAAAATATTTATGCAAATAGTACATGTTGGTGCTTGTAGGCCCTATATGAATGGATTCGCTTTGTATAAAAAGATCCTACACCAAGGTTATTTCTGACTTACCATGGAGATAGATTGCATATAGTTTGTACAATGATATCATGAATTTCATATTCACAGAGATCTGAGTCACATCCTACTAGTTGAATTGCAGAATTTGATGATGCTATGGCCTTTCTCAACTTACAGAATTGACATTATGGGTGAGATCTATCCTAAAGCTTCTAATAGGCATTGGTATATTCTGATGGCTGTTAATTACTTCTCTAAATGGGTGGAAGTAAAATCCTATAATAAACTGAAGGTAAAGCAAGTTACCAAGTTTATAAAGAAGAATCTCATATACCAATATGGGGTACTACATCACTTGATGTCTGATAATGGTGTGGATTTTCAGGGTTAAGTAATTGATTTACTAGAAAGATATAGGATTGAGCACCATTGATCCTCTCAATACCAACCTCAACCTAATAAGGCAGTTGAAGTGGCCAATAAGATGATCAAAAAGATTTTGGCCAAGATCATGTAAACTTATTAGGATTGGCATGAGCATTTGCCATTTTCTTTATAGGGTTGTAGAACCACCGCAAAGAGTCTTATGGGTGCCACCCCTTATTTTTTGGTTTATGGGACAGAAGCTGTATTGCCAATTGAAGTGAAGTTGAAGTCATTTTGAGTTATCTTGGAAGCTCAATTGTTGAAAGTCGAGTGGAAGAGGGCTAGATATGAACAGTTGGTTGCTATTGATAAGAAGTGACTGAAGGCTCTTTATTATTTACAGCTTTACAAGAAATATAAATAGCAAATGTATTTAATAAGAAAGTTAGGTCTATTACTATACGGGAAGGTAATCTAGTTTTGACGCAAGTCAGACTAGCTGTTCATGACCCACTAAAAAATTTGGATCAAGCTGGGAAGGCTCATTCATGGTTAAGAAGATATTGTCTAAAGGTGTTATCTGTATTTCAAAATTAGAGGGTAATGAATTCTATAAACCTATCAAGCTTGACTAGCTAAAGAAGTATTTTATCTAGAGAAAATGGTAAAAAGAGAAAGATAAAAGAAAAATGATCATTTAATGAGTTAAAAATCCACTCGAATGACTCATTCAAAAGTTAGGGCTCTTAAAAGCAAAATGAGAGCATCAAAATAGTTGATCAGAAAATCTCGTATGGGACTAGTCAACCCTAAGGGTTAAGTTTGATGCATGTTGGAACTTCTATGCTAGTTTTAACATTGCTCATGTAAATGCTTTAATTTACATAATGTAAATGGAATAAATGTTTATAAACTTAGCCATAAGTAATACAAATTTCAAATATAAAGCACTATTTTATTATATAACAGTTCATGTAATACAAAATCTAAGTATGACACAACACCTATAGCTTATACTCATCATCCATAGTAAATCCAACTACAGGTATCTCTACCAGCACAATCCTATGGCAAGGTCAAGTCCTCTCTACATGCTCTAGAAAATAGAACAATAATCGCCCTCCCTCAAACTCTATCAATCGGGGGATAGTTTATTTGTGGTCATACTAACAACAGACTCTAGTAGAATTGTAGTGGGTGCAACATCTAAATCTCGATAGTGAAATACAATCTATATACATCCTCACCCTCATATGTTAGATTTGATACCAAGGATAAGTCCATCTGACCTCACTCTCGGGGATGGCCCCCATCCACTCGACCCAGCCATCGAATATTAGCATCTTTGCCATGCTGAAGGTGTAACCTCTCCTTATGTAGCTACGAGGTCTATATCTCTATGGATCACTCGTTGGTGGTGCCAAGATCCTCAGCTTCTCTTAAAGTCAGATCTATAAAAATATAAAAATAAAAATAAAAGTTTACTGAATTGAAAACCTTACAAAAGTCTGCTTAAGCAAAAATTATAGTGACCTACTGAATTCAAAACCTAAGGGGGTAATTCAGGCAAAAATTAGGGTCTAAAGCAAAATCAAATAGTTTGATGAGTTGAAAATGATGTGTGTGATTATGCATTATGTTTTTAGATGTTCAAGTGGTATTTATGCATTGATTTTATTATGTTTTGCTTTGATTATATTGTTTTTAATAGAATTTGATGTGTGTGTTGAGCATGTAGCCTTAGGAAGACAAATAAGAAGAAACAAGAAGTTTTCATGCATGGAAAAGTAACTCCATGATCATGGACCTTAACTCCACGATCATGGAATGGAAGCTAAAATGAGAAGAACCTACTGGATTTTTCCACGATCATGGACTTCATGGAGAACTACCCCAAACCTACGGGATTTTTCCATGATCGTGGACCTCAACTCCATAATCATGGAGTCAAGGCTAAACTTAAGAAGAAAAGCTACTGAAGCAGTCCAAGATCATGGACTTTAACTCCATAATTGTGGATCGAGAATTATTAAGCAGAATAAAAGAAATCAAAAGTCAAGAACAATGGGATCCGTGGGAGAACAATACAAAAGACCATTAAAAAGGCATTCAGGGATAATGGGAGCCAAGTCAAGAGTCATGGGCAGAAAAGAAGAAAAACAAAAAATCATTAAAGAGCACTCAGAGATAATGGAAGCCAATTGAAGAATGATGGGAAAAAAAAGAAGAAAATGGCAAGAAAAAGGAAAAAGGGACTCCTCCACTGGAAGCCAGAAGATGAGCTGGTACTGAGGATATATAGAAAGGGACTATTGACTTCTAGAGGATACAGATTCTAGGTAGAGCATTGTAAGGGTTTTCTCTTGATATTCTTCATTTTTCTTGTATTCTTGTTGTAAGCCATGAGTGGCTAAGTA
The DNA here is from genome assembly GCA_948192965.1 of Dalechampia spathulata. Taxonomy (NCBI): domain Eukaryota; kingdom Viridiplantae; phylum Streptophyta; class Magnoliopsida; order Malpighiales; family Euphorbiaceae; genus Dalechampia; species Dalechampia spathulata. The sequence continues at coordinate 6,849 of CANYBF011776297.1, read as the reverse complement.
CTTTCTATAGAATTTGAGTTCTGAATCCCTTGTGGGATAACTATTTGGGTTTGTGCTTTGATAACATTGCTATGAATGTTTAATTCTAAAGTTTGATTTTAGAAACAAACCCCTGCTTTATGATTGCAACGAGAGTTGGATTATAGAATGCTTGTTCATTGAGAGATGTTCAATTATAACGGTTAGTTTTCTAATTGATTACTTATGCTCTATGATTGCAACGAGAGTTGAATTGTGGAAAGCTTGTCCATTCTGGTTAGGTTGGTGTGTGAGAGAGATCTACATGCTTCTAATTCTTATATGATTGTTTGATAGTCTCCCTAATTGAAGGACCCTGAATGTGATTAAGGAATTCTGAAGATTAGAGTGAGATTTAGTTGATTTCACTTTGAGAGAGGGTTTCTGATGCTATGGGATATCTTGGGTAGCAATAAGCACGTGATAGTTATCCTAGCTTGGTGATGATGATTTCAAGTCCTATGTTCCTCATCAATTGTTTCACCTTTTAAATCCAAATCTATTTTTATCCTTTTACTTATATGCCTTTGTAATTACCAACTTTCAAATACCAATCTCTTATTCTTGCTTAAAGAAACTAGAAATCTAGGTAGTGGTGGATAGACCACTAAATCCCTATGGGATTGACATCTACTACAATAATTTGTATGCTTGCAGTGAAGTAGTGAATAAAACTACTATCGTCACAGTTACGATCAAGTTTTTTGGCGCTGTTGCCGGGGATTTGTGAGATTAATGTCACTATAAAGGGAGTAAAGTTTGATCTAAGTGTTTTTGTATTGTTAATACTTTGTTTTAGTTGTGTTCATGTATGAGCAGGATAACCAAGAACTCTCAATCAGCATTGTTAGAAGCTTGTGAAGATCCAACAAGACTTGAAAGAGAAAACCAAAGAATCTCTCAAGATAGAGTTATGCAGCAAACCACAGCAGAAATGGCAGAAGAGAAGAGAACTCTGATGGATATGGTTAGACTTGGCTTTTATGCTAACCAACAAAGCATCATGAGGCCAGCAGTTATAGCCAACAATTTTGAAATCAAGCCAACTCTACTGCAGATGTTGCAGTCTTCAATACAATTCTTTGGTTTACCAAATGAGGATCCTAATGCTCATATCTTAAATTTTCTAGAAATTTGTGATACTTTCAGGTACAATGGGGTGACAGAGGATGCTATAAAGCTAAGGCTATTCCCATTTACGCTAAGGGACAAAGTAAAGATTTGGCTGAATTCATTGACCCCAAGGTCAATCACAACTTGGGACCAGCTTGTACAAGCTTTTTTGGCTAAATACTTCTTCTTGGCAAAGACTACAAAGATTATCAAGGAGATCACCAACTTCCAGCAGATGGATAGTGAATCTTTATATGAAACATAGGAAAGATTCAAGGAGCTATAAAGGAAGTGCCCTCACCACAATCTATGAAACATGGGAAAGATTCAAGGAGCTATAAAGGAAGTGCCCTCACCACAATCTACAGAGAGAGTTGCTGCTCCAGACATTTTACAATGGAGTGAACACCACAACCAGAGGGACCATTGATGCAGCAGCTATAGGGTCCCTGATGAAGAAGACGATAGAGGCAGCATATGGACTGCTGGAGGAAATGGTAGCTACCAATGCACTTTGGGCATCGGACGGATCTAGAACAGTAACTAAAGAACAAAAAGGTGTTTTATCACTTGATGTTGTTAGTGCTTTGCAAGCTGAAGTTGCAAATTTGACTAAGCAAATCAGTAACTTATCAAAAGTGTCCAGTTCATGTGAGCTATGCGGATGAGCAGGACATGCAGTTAGTGAATGCAATGCATGTGAGGCCATGGAGCAGGTTAGTTTTGTGGGCAATATGCCACACTCCATAGGAAGATAAGGTAACAATCTTTACTCCAATACATATAACCCGGGATTGAGAAACCATCTAAATTTTTCTTGGAGTAATAATGCAAGAAATGTGCAAAAGCCACAGCAACCAGCACCTCCTTAGCAAAACAATTTTGAATCAAAAATGGAGAAATTTATGGAAATGCTGTGAACCAAACTGACCAGCCAGGAGGAAACACAAAAGAGAATGAAGGCCAAGTTTGATCAAATCACAAAGAACCATTCCTCCTCCATCCACAATTTAGAAGTGCAAGTAGGGCAGTTGGCAACAATAATAGCACAAAGGAACCTTGGAGGACTTCCAAGCAATACCGAGCCAAACCCTAAGGAATAAGTGAATGCAATCCAGCTAAGAAGTGGTAAGGAGCTTGTCAATAAGTGTAAGGAGCTTGTCAATGTTAATGATGAATGCAGGAACAAACAGAGGAGGCAAAGTAGTGGTGAAGCTGGGACTTCACGGATACAAGATGAGGAGCATAAAAGTCATTGCCATGATCATGGCAATGAACTCCATGATCGTGGAGTTGAGTCCAAGCAGAAGCAGAAGCAGAAGGAGCTTGGACCATGTAAGTATATGCCCCCCATTCCATTTTCGCAAAGGTTAGTTCAATCTAAGGTAGATGAAAAATTTACTACATTTGTGGAAAAATTAAAAAAATTGAGAATTAGTGTGACATTTGCTGAGATGATTCAGGATATTCTAAAATATGCAAAATTCTTAAAGGAAATCCTAGCACATAAATATATGATCGATGATACACAACCAGTCTCACTAACTAGAAACTGTAGCTCAATTTTATCAAGTAAAATTCCATCTAAGTTGTAGGATCCTGGTAGTTTCACCTTGACATGTAAAGTGGGAGATATGGTATTTAACAAATGTTTGTGTGATTTGGGCGTAAGTATCAACTTGATGCATATGCCATTTTTTAGAAGCTAGGGATTGGAGAAATCAAGACCACATCAATGGTAATACAGCCAGCAGATCAGTCGGTGAAGAAATCGTTTGGGATCATTGAGGATGTGTTAGTCAAAGTGGATAAATTCATCATTCCAGTGGACTTCGTGTTGCTATATTACAATAAGGATGTCAACTGCCCCTAATTCTAAGAAGAACTTTCCTGAACACAGGAAGAGCATTAGTGGATATACATGCAGGAAAACTCACTCTCCAAATTGGTGAAGAGCGGTTGGAGTTCAGTATGAAAAAGGCAATGAAACGGCCAATGGAAGGTGAGGTGTGCATGAAAGTAGACATAATGGATGAATGCGTATCCACCGTCATGAATGAGGAAGTACATAATGTCACAATAGTATAGGAGCCCGAGGTAATAGGTGAGGAATGTAGTGAGTCACCTAAAGCAGAAATTCTGGTAAGAGATGCTAACCCTACTCCCCCTTCCATTGAAAAACGATCAGTTTTAGAATTGAAAGTCCTGCCCAAACACTTGAGGTATGCTTTTCTAGGTCACAATGAGACATTACCAATTATTATATCTAATAAGCTGACCTTGGTGCAGGAAGACAGTTGCTCAAGATGGTGTAAAAGCACATCCGAGCTTTGGGCTGGCAACTGTCAGACATTAAGGGAATCAGCCCAGACATGGTCATGCATAGGATCAATTTAGAAGAGGACAGCAAGCCTATTCATGAGAGGCAAAGGAGACTCAATCCCAACATGACTTTTCATTGAGGATTTTATGGAAATATTTATGGATGACCTTTCAGTGTTTAGAGAGTCTTTTGAGTCCTGCTTGCAGAATTTAGAGCAAGTCTTGAAAAGCTGCAAAGAGACAAATTTGATGTTGAATTAGGAAAAGTGCCATTTCATGATAGATGAGGGAATTGTGCTTAGCCACAAGATCTCCAAGGAAGGTATCAAGGTGGATAGAGCTAAGATTGAGGTAATATCTAACCTACCACCACCATAGAACATCAAAGGTATAAGAGGATTCCTTGGACATGTTGGATTCTACCGCCGTTTTATAAAAAATTTTTCTTTTATTGCTAGACCCTTGACTAGCTTGTTAGTCAAGGATGTTATATTTGATTTCAATGCTGAGTGTTTGAATGCTTTTAATACTTTGAAGCATGCTTTAACCATAGCCCCAATGTTAACCTCACCGGATTGGTCTTTGCCTTTTGAAATCATGTGTGATGCTAGTGACTTTGCCTTAGGATGTGTATTAGAGCAAAGAAAGGATAAGAAGTTGCATACCATTGATTATGCTAGCAGAACATTGACTGGACCATAACTAAATTATACTACCACTGAAAAGGAGCTTTTAGCAGTAGTCTTTGCATGTAATAAGTTTATAGCTTATATTTTGGGTTCTAAAGTCATTATTTTTACTGATCAGGCTGCTTTGAGGTATTTGTTTGCAAAGAAAGATGCAAAGCCAAGATTGATTAGGTGGGTGTTACTACTTTAAGAATTTGATATTGAGATCAAAGATAAGAAGGGATCTGAGAATGCAGTTGCAGATCATCTTTCACGACTGGAGAAGGATGAAGATGATGGTGAAGAAAGCAAGCCTATCAAGGAGGAGTTTCTTGATGAGTCTATGTTAGTGTTGCAAAAAAAGAAATTGCCTATGTGGATATGGCTAATTACTTAGCCTGCGGTATAGTGCCTTCTGATGTTTCATATCAACAGTGGAAAAAGTTCTTTGCCAACATCAAAAGTTATCATTAGGAGGAACCATACTTATTTGGCCAATGTACTGATGGGCTAATAAGGAGATGTGTTTTGGAAGAAGAAATAATGCCTATACTAACATAATGCCATGATTCATCTTATGCAGGGCATTATGGAGCCAACAAGACAATGAGCAAAATGCTAGAATGTAGGTTCTACTAGCCGACAATCTTCAAAGGCGCCAAAGACTATGTGCTCCATTGTGATAAGTGTCAGAGAACAGGGAATATATCTAAGCGGGATGAGATGCCCCAATCTTCGATCTTGGAGGTTGAGATCTTTGATGTTTGGGGTATAGACTTCATGGCACCATTCCCTAATTCTATGGGGAACAAGTACATACTGGTGGGAGTGGATTACATCTCCAAATGGGCAGAAGCAGTTGCAAGCCCCACTAATGATGACAGAGTGGTCAGTCAATTCATCAAGCAGCTATTCACCAGATTCGAGATCCCCAGAACACTCATCAGTGATGGAGGAGTGCATTTCTACAATATAAAACTAAAAACTTTGCTGAGGAGGTATAATGTGCACCACAAGGTTTCCACAGCATACCATCCACAGACCAGCGGTCAAGTGGAGGTGGTAAAAAGAGAGCTTAAGAGAATCGTGGAAAAGACAGTCAGTGGTTCAAGGAAAGATTGGGCAGCAAGGCTGGATGACACGCTGTGGGCCTACAAAACAGCATTCAAAACCCCTATAGGAAATACCCCTATAGGATGGTCTATGGCAAAGCCTGTCATCTACCTGTGGAGCTGGAACACAGAGCATATTAGGCTATCAAATACCTGAATTATGATATGAAGAAGGTCAGAGATAAGAGACTGCTGCAGCTGCACAAACTAGAAGAGCTTAGGCATCAAGCATTTGAAAATGCTAAGCTATACAAGGAGAGGACAAAGCAATGACATGACGCGCACATTAAGGTAAAGACATTTAAAGTTGGTGATAATGTGCTATTTTTTAATTCTAGGTTGAGGTTGTTTCCTAGAAAGCTTAAATCAAGATGCAGCGGTCCTTTCAAAGTGCATCAAACTTTTGACAGTGGAGTAGTGGAATTGCAGAATGATAAGGGAGAAACCTTCAAAGTTAACGGACAGTGGTGTAAGGTATACCTCGGTGGTTTGACGTATAAGCCAAGTGAGGTAACGTCTTTGAACTGAACCCACAATGAGGTAAGGTCCAGCTGATGACCTTAAACTTAGCATGTAAGTGTGTTTTGTGTAAGTCATAAAGTAGTTTCAATCACCTAGGGGTATTATTTTAATATTTTTTTTATGAATTATTTAATGCATTTTTATGTTGTTAATTTAGTGTTAGTGTGATTAGTTTTTCATATTTTAATTAAATGAAATGAAATAAAATAAAATAAAAATTAAATAAAATAAGTGGAAGAGAATTTTCCAACTCCACGATCGTGGACGAGCTTCAGGGATAAGAGGGAAAGCTTCTATTTAATTCCACGATCGTGGAGTGCAACTCCACGATCATGGACTTGGGCATGGAAACTGATAGACACTCCATGATCGTGGACTTGACCTAAAGCATGAATTTAAAGAATATTTAAGTAGCTATTTTTTCCCTCTCATTCACTCTTTATCTTCCCAACACTATAACTCTCACTTTCTCTCTCTAAAAACCCAATTTTCTTTCCTTTTCATCATTACTTTAAAAGGATTTTACCATTTCCAACTCCATTTTCCTTCAAAATCCATCATCTTCAAAGTAAGATTCTCTCATTTTCTACTCTTTTGTTTAAGGTTTCTTGATTTTTTTTTCTTTTCTTGATTGTAAAGTTGGGTTTTTTTTATTTGCTTTGTTTTTTGCTAGATTAGGGGTTGAATAAGGATAAATTTAGGATGTGTTGCATGTTGAGAATGTCATTTTTGATTATTTTGCAAGATTATTTAGAATGGGATTGAGTCACATTCTAACAGAGGGAATGCCAAGAATTGAAACTCCATGATTGTTAAGTTCAACTCCATGATCGTGGAGTCAATCAAATGGTCCCAATTTTGAAATTTTTGCTTGCTACTTAACTCATTCGTTTTTCTATCCTTTTACAGCAATGTCAAAGAGAGTCAAATACCTCGCCAAGCATTCCAAGGATAAGGGAAAGGCCCCGGAAACATCCGCAACCACCGACTTAGCAAATCAATTTGGGGCACCCTTCCCTATTTTCACAATTGAGGAAGGTAGAAAATACCAAAAGGTATGCAAAAAGCAAATTATCCTTCCTCGTTATTATGAT
>CANYBF011775442.1:0-21095 GCA_948192965.1 Dalechampia spathulata | reverse complement strand
TTAATTAAGCAATTAATTGAAATAATTAATTTTAAGGCTAAAATCAAGTAGATCTGGATGATTTATGATAGATCCAGAACCCCAAGTGCACGATCTAGCTATTGGAGTCACTGGAAAATTCAAAAGCATGGGGGCCACTGTGGTCGCTTCCAGGATGCGCCTTAAAGGCTCCCGACCAAACGTCTTTTTATGAGGTTACTATGCAATGTGCGTAGCACATCGCGATGCGCTCCGCCCAATACGGGCTGAACCGGATGCATACCATATGTCAACCGAAGTATAATCGACATTCTGAGAAACTTTGTAGTTATAAGTTTTCTCAAATTCGGATCCGAACACCGAGTTTTGGCTAATGGGTCCAATTCAGGGTTGGCGATCCAATTTCGGCCTAAAATGGCATTTGACGTGCCAGAAGGTCGTTTTTCATGTAGATATCAACAGAAATGTATTCTATGTGTCCAGAACACTCAAATGGGTGAATTCGGGTGGTGGGCCCATTTGAGTACTATTCATGATGAATAGTACTCTTATGGGCCCCACAGCATAAAAGGGCCCGGAAAGTGGCAAATAACGTGCCAGGCGTTCCGCCTCAAGCGAGGCAGCAGATAGGATGTGTTCTGTGCGTTCAGAATGCATTAAAGCGGATGATAGTGGGGAAGTGGGCCCCACTAGCGTTTAGCGGGCCCCACAGCGTGGTGAGTCTAGAAATGTAGCATTCGGGATGCCACAGGGTATGCCTTGTGTAAGGCAGCAGCGGAATGTATTCTGTAAGTACAGAATACCTAAAATGGGCTAATTGAGGAAAGCGGGCCCCGCCCGTATACTATTCATAGTGAATAGTAACCTAGGTCCAAAATGTAATATTTTGCATTCTGTATATCCTACCACGCGTAGGCAGGTGTGAAATGTATTATGTAAGTACAGAATACACAGAATAAGAAATAGAGGGAGTGGGCTCCGCTATTGCTAGGTGGGCCCAACAGCGTGGTGGGCCCGGAATATGGCATTTGCGATGCCAAGCTTTGCGCCTTGTGTAAGGCAACGTGGAATTGTATTCTGTAAGTACAGAATACACAGAATAGGTTGTTAGGGGCTGCGGTCCCTGCTTTTGCCTGGTGGGCCCCACCTATGCACTATTCATGATGAATAGTATCAGGGGCCAAAAATGCAATATTTCGCATTTCAAGTGATTTGCCTTATGTAGGCAATAAGGAAAGGTGTTCTGCATGCACAGAATATTCAGAATACATAACGGGTCCCGCCAGGTGCCATGGTGGGCCCCACCAGTCCTGAGATGTTCTACGCACCAGAACGCACAGAGGAAGACACAAGGGTCTATGTGCATAATCGGGATCGATACCGGAGACTAAATCCTAGCCGAATCAACAAAGATCCAAAATTATACGACGGTGAAAAGTGAGGGTCAACATGATGATATGGCATATGCATGACATGTGACATAATGACATGGCATATGCATGACATGACATAATAATTCATGGTATAGTAAAATGACATGGCATATGTATGGCATGACATAGTGATGCGTGTGTAAATTGGCATTTGACATGGCATGTGACATGGCATGTGGCATGGCATGTGACATGGCATGTGACGTGGTATATGATATGGTGATAGCATGTGATATGGCATGGCATAATGGCATGACATGGCATATTGGCAAGTTATGCGTATTGCATTGCATATGCATGACATGGCATGTGAAATGGCATGTGACATGATATGGCATATATATTTAAGCAAATATAATAAACCATCCATGAAATAAAAGAATGTCGAAAGGCCGGTGAAAGGGCTCGAGGAAATAAGGGATAAATTATTATAAAATAATGAATAATTCTATCCTATTACATAAATTTCCATGCATACATCATTTTCGGATGTTAAGTAACATCCCCTCCTCTTCGGGTATTTTTCCGCCTCAGGTAGCACAAACCAAAAATGCACGAATGGATATTATGCAAAATAAACAAGTAAATTTATTAGTAGCAAATGAATTTAGGATTTATTTGACTAGTCTAATGCCATATGAAAGCATGAACCAAGAGTTAAAATCCAATTAATTATTTGGCAACGAATCATGCGAATTTACATGAGCCAGATCGTGAAAATTAATTAAATAAAAATAATTTTAAGCAAAATTATTTTTAGTTGATCATGGAAAATGAAATGGGAATTGCTAACATCACATAAAATGATTAGAGATAATAACTCAACCAATTTGAATCTAATCCTTTCAAAAATCACATTTATACGAGTTAAATAGACATTTAATCGTAGAAAATCAATTTTAAGGCCAAAATTAATTAAATGAAATTAATTTTTGATGGATCCAATATACTTGAGCTACTGTCAAGCATCAAATGCCACTGAAATTATCAAAATAGATTTGAAAATGAACGAAAAATGCGATTTTTAGAAATTTTCCAGGGAACATGTGTCACATCTAAAGCTATGTGTGGTGCACATAGAGGTAGATGTGGCACACATAGCATGGTAATCTACAAGAAAATCAAGTTTATCAGTATAAACACGATCAACAGATAATTTACAGCAAGTTTAATGAAGACAGTACCTCATTTTGAGCATGAATCGGCCTCCGTTTTGCAAACCAAACAAGTAATTATTCAATTAACTTGAATAATTAATTTTAATGCTAAAATTTATTAGATCTAGATAATATTTGATAAATCTAGAACATTAAGACTATGGAAATCCATTAAAGTTGCTAGAAACATCACATCGGAAGCAAAAATGAGTGAAAACTGAAGTGAAATCGGGTTTTTTGGAAAATCTGAGGCCTATGTGCGCTACACATAGACCTATGTGTGCCACACATTGGTTGTGTCTAGCGTACATAGATGAAGGTGTGGTGCACAAAGCAGAGAAAAAAGAGGGAAAATGAAATTTTTTAGCAAAAACCCAAGATCTAGGTCAGATCTGAGCAGATCTAAGGTAGAAAATGTATTTTTGACCCGTAGATGAGCATCTAACTTGAAAATTAATTTTTAAGGTTAAAAATTAATTAGATCTGGAGAATATATGATAGATCTAGAACACCAAAGACATGGAAAAGCCTCTGATGAAGCTAGATTCATCAGATCGGGTGAGAAACCAGAGTAAAATGGGAGAAAATTGGCATTTTCTAGAAAATTTAGGGCCTATAAGTGTAGCATATAGGCCTATATGCACCACACATAGGCTGTATATGGCACACATAGATGTATATGCATAGCATATACCCCTAAAAATAGTGGCAAAATGAAGGATTTTTGTAAAAATGCAAGATCTAGCTCGGATCTAGGCAGATCGAAGCTAGATTTACATAGTTTTGATTATAAAACAGCATTAATAATTAAAAATAAACATAATTGAAGCCAATCAACAAAAAATCAAGCCAAAAATTGAAGGATTTTAGCAAAATCCGGAAGAAAGTGGAAGAAAAATGAAGATTTACCTTATGGCAGTAGGTTTTTCTTCAAGGTCTTGATTCCAAACGTGATTGGGGACCTAACTAGTGCTAGTTGGTCTCTAAAATCCTAATCCAATTAATTAATTAAGTGCTTAATTAATTTGGGAAGTAATTTTGGCAGAGTTTGGCTTGTTTTTGCAAATTTCAGACCCTTTTTTTTGCTGAACCCAAGCTCTATATTTATAGAGCAAAATTAGGGTTTGGTAAAAATGTAATTTTCAATTCGAAAATTGAAAATTTATAGGCTATGTATGACATACATAGTGCTATGTGTGCCACACATAACGACATCGGGACGTGCACCCTATGCCCAATAAGCATCATTTCATGTCCTAAAACATTGTATAATATGGCACACATTAGATTTGGTCCCGAGAATGCTCCCGACCAAACATCTTTTTCTGTCACATAGTGCTATGCGCTAAGCTTGTTCTGTTTATGCATTCTGCCTTGTATGGGCAAAATGTAAGGTTTTCTGGATGCCTAGAATACTCAGAGGAAGTTAAAATGCATGTACACAAATTGGGATTTACTCTGAGGACTGATTACAAGCCGAATCAATGAAACCAGAGATTACGCACATAGGTGAAAAATCAGGGTCAACACCAGCTACATAAATTTATTGATTATAATTATAATAATAATATTTTGATGAAATGATTTTATTGTTGCTATATTTATTATGATTAATTATTATGAATTTTTCTTAATTATTTTATTTATTAATTATATTTATATTATAATAAGAGAATTGAATTTTATTCATAACATACTTATTATTAGACACCATTGAGTTTTATACTTAGCATTTATCATTTGATGAACACAGGTCAGAGTAGTTCAAAGGGACATCTAGATTAATGAGGTACCAGTGCGATTAGAATATTCCAAGACTTGAATTACCCTCAAAAGCATGTTTTGAAGAGTATAATGTATTACTAGTAGATATTTCTTTATGCAACTGTCATTATATAGTTTAAAGGCAATAAAATATTTTATGCTTGTATATCAATAGAGAGGCTAAAATTATCTAATGTATGGCTTATCTAAATTTTTATAAACAGTGATTATATAAAGGAAGTTGTTAGATGGCATGCCATAGTTATTATGTAGATGTTTTACATGACAAGTGATGATAAATCCATAGGTTTTAAAATAAATAATTTCAAAAATAGATTGGATACATTTTGTTGATATATAAAAATAATTTTACAAATCCATTATAGAGTGATTAATGAATTCATAAATATACAAATTTTATTAATCATCCTACGGGAGCATGTTTCACCGTTGGGTGTGACAAATGATTTGATTCTAATACAATTATAAAGTATACTAGAATGCAACAATAGTTTCTCTCTTTTAAGATTAGGACATTCATTTATTCTACTTATTATTTACAAAAGTAAGATATTAAATTGTCTATTTCATTCATTTCCTTTTTTTAAATATTGACTCAAGCATATCTCTACCTTTTTACATGGTTTCAACTAAATATGATTAAATTCTCAACCGTAATGGTAATCCATACTTCCTAATTAGGGTCCTAATTCATTCGGTTATACATGTATTGATTTTGCTATAGGTGGAGCAAGTTTTGTTGGCATGTGGGAATTCACATTTGGTTTCCTACTCTTACTTATATGGTTTTTAACACTACTTAAGTACCCTAAATCCTTAATATGGTTTAACAATTCCATCTCAAATTCCAGATGATTAATATCCTTGACTTTCCTACATAATCATGACATTAATGGAAAAGAAGGTTGAGTTATCCAATTAGTCAAAAAGGGTGTATTATTCAACTTATCTACTAGTTCCATAATTCAAGAAAACTAGCATCATTCATCACCATATACATACTCAAGATGTATGGTCGAATAGATGTTTCAAGTGACTGGTTCTAAGTAAATTAATCATTCTGTTTAGTATTGTTTAAATTTCAAGCATCAACTTTCCCGAGTTGCATCAATTTCCTATATTATGTTTTTTGATGTCAAACTGCCTAAATTATCTTACATGATGTCCATTAATTAAACTCAAGAATTAAGTCTTCCTAATAACTTATGCTTTCCTAACTATGCTGCTATGAGTGGACTATATACATAATTATATTCAGCCTTGTAATCCAATTACATTATGTGTCACAACCATGCATATTTTGGAGCCCATAAGTTAATAGTGCATTAAATTTCCACCTACTTAATTCAATAGTACTCATGCCAATAATTCAGTATTCTCACCTCCATACTAATACAATTGAATGCACCACTTTTAGAATGAATGGTATTATCAACTAATCATATGTTTCCGACATATAACTTAGTTATATATATATGCATTCTCTCAAAAACAAAGCATAATATATTACCATTTATAACATACATTCAACTCATAATTAATTGTTTTCTCATAAGTAGAGTTATATTAAATTCTTAAGTGTAAGACAAGTTTAAGTATGTGCATCAAACCGGTGATAAGTTTCTAGTTTTAAGCTATAACTAGTAAGTTAACACATCAACTTCAATAATGTACTAATAGCTCAATAATTCTAGAATTATTTAAGCCATTAAGATGATTTTCAAGATTCAATTAGTGTTCTCATCTCTCTCTCTCGTAAAGTGTAAATACCTTATACATAAGCTTTAACACAATCATAAGCAAATTTCAGGTACAAAAATAGCCATCACCTGTTATATTTAGAGTTCATGTACGCATAAATTGTTAATTACCTCCATAACACCTATGTAGTACTTAAGTTTTCTTATGTTTAACAACCCATACACACCCTTTCTTTCCATAATGAATCATAACAAATAAAAGGTTTTAATATCATCTTATAAGATCAAATATGCCCATATAATTGATATCACACACAAACAATAACAATCATTTCTTTACTTGTAACATCAACGTATAAAAACTTACACTCACCTCAACTTAGGCAACTTCTAACTAGACTCTTCTTGGCAATAACTTAATTCCTTCATTAGCATAACATGAAGAGGTATCTTATGCCCTTCAATTTGCTCTCATGTAAGAGTATGTGATAATGTTTTAGATAACTCTTGATTGAACTTTTCTAACACCTCAACACACTCAATCCTCCCTTTTCTTTTCCCAACTTACCACCATCTACATTAGTTATCCACCACCCTTCCTTAAGTAGTAAAATTTTATCTTTTACCATAAGTATCCCTCTTTAATTAAATTAAAATTCTTTATCCACCTTATTTTACAAAAGGTTGCCAATCATGTTAACCTCACCTTTATAACTTAATTGACCTCTTAATAGTTTATTTAAATTTAAAATTAGATGAGAACCAGATTTAGGAGATTTTATCAAAAGATAATGATAGATATTTATTTATTTAGTCTTTCACTCCTATAAATAGGAGACTTGTTCCTATTATAGGTGTATGGTTGGATTATTTGAATATTAGCATCAAATATTTTATTTCTCTTTAATTCAAGTATTTATTTTATTCTTCTTTATTTTTAATTTTGTGTTGCCACCTATGATGTTTGGCTAGGCATTTCTATTTACCAATCAGAAGCAACATAATTAATTTATTAAAGATCATGTGAGATTAAAACATTTCTAATTCTAATGGTAAATCACTATTCATTTTAACTTGGTAAATTGAAGAACCATTGTATTTCTTACGGGTATGTAAGAAGGGCCTTTTGCACGGTTCTAATTTATACATATTGCTATATGAGTTATTTGATCCGTAATTTTTACTTGACTTGATATAGTAGCAATCAAAGTATTAATCGAGGTACAAGGCGTTTAAATTTCTTTATGAGTTAGACGGTCTAGTTTGAACATGGTAGAGCTGGTTCTTAAGTGTTAACTTAAGTCAAGTTCTTTTAATCCTTTATGCGGTTTCTAGAAGACTGTGTGTGAATCTTATTCCACTATATCTATTTGAGAACTAAAGATGATTATAGAGATACTGCCTGGTCATCTTAATAATAAGGAAGAATTGGTTCACTCAAGGCTGTTCCTCAGTGTTCTATAATCAGCTTAGTGAATTTTATTGGATTATAATTGTTTTGATGATCATGATCTGATAATAAATAATTATGGCTTACGATTGGGAAGTCTTTCCAAATTGATATTTTTCTAAAATTTCATTTTTATTATTTATTTTTCTCTAAGAAATCAAAATTATTTTTATTTTATTTTTATCATAAAGAATCAAAGGATCCTTTTGTCCCTATAAGATTGACCCTTCTTCCACGACTACAAAAATCATTACATTTCTACATCGAGGAAGTAGGAATTAATTTGATGGTTTTGACACCCGATCAAATTTAGTGTTATTGTTGGGGATAATAACTAACATTCTTTGATTCTTTATTTTATGACTTGATATTTAGCAAGAAATTTGAGCTTTGATACCAAAATTAAGAAAACTACAAAGACATGGAGAAAAGAAGCAAAAAATAGAAAACTAGCCTCTATATCAGAGAGTTCAAGCACCTATAAAGAAATAGCTAGCAAGGACAACATGGATAATAAAAGTTTTAACAAAGTCATTGTGGCTATTAATCAGTCAACTCTGCAACAAATGACTATTGCACCAATAGATCAGACCCTGTTATGTATCACTTACAAGGACTTGATTATTCCCTTTAAACTAAAATCAGGACTTACACAATTATTGCCTACTTTTAGAGGCCTGGAAAATGAGGATCTTTATAAGCACTTAAAAGAATTTTATATAGTTTATAATGGCATGAAACCGCAAGGTGTAAGTTTATAACAAATTAAGCTAAGGGCTTTTCTTTTCTCTCTTATAGATGTGGCTAAGGACTGGTTGTATTGTCTGTCATCCAAAACCATCAACACTTTGAATGAGATGGCATGATAGTTTTTGGATAAATTTTTCCCTGGAAAGAGGGCAGCTCAAATCAAAAGAGATATCTGCACAATCAGATAAAAAGACATGGAGAACCTTCATGAATACTAGGAACATTTCAAAAGACTTTGTACCTTGTATCCTTAACATGGAATAATTAAGCATAATTTAATCTAGTACTTCTATGAACGACTACTACCAATTGAATGAAAGATGATGGATATGATAAGCGATGGCGTTATTATTAACAAAATACCATAGGAGGTTAGTGACCTGATAACCATAATGGCAACCAACGCCCAGTCATTTTCTATCAAAAAGGAGCCATCGAGAAAAGCACACAAGGTAAGTACTTTGAACCTAGAGTCATAAATCCTATAGCTTACCTCTGTAATACAGGATTTTGCTATGAACTTCAAGCCAACTAAGGCCTACGGGATTTGCATACAAACTGATCATCATATCAACAAATGCCCATCAGTTTAAGAGGAGGAAGAAGAAGAACAGGCTAATGCAGCAGGAGGATTTCCTGGACCACCATAAAGGAAATTTGACCCATTCTCAAAAACATATAACCCAGGCTGGAGCGACCATCCAAATTTGAGATATGGTAACCATCAGAATAATTTCCAACTACGATCCAATCAACTAAAACAATCAGGTATGTCTTTGGAAGATATGGTAAAAACTTTAGAGACTAACACGCAACAATTTCAAGAGGCCATGGAAACCAGATTCAAAAAGTTAGAAAATCTGGTATCCCAAATTGCTACGTCGTTGGGCAAAATTGAGTCCAAAGGAAAGCATCCATCCAAAGCAAAAATTAATCTAAGAGAAAGCACAAATATAGTAACTTTAAGGAGTGGTTGAACATGTTAGAAGTTATTGCTAAAAAATTGAAACTTGATAAGGAGAAGGAAATTGAAACCAAAAATTCTGGACTAGAGGAAAGTGAGGGAAGCAAGAAAAATGCCCAGCCAATAGTAGTTTGGTGTCCCTTCTTTGAGTGATTGGAGAAAATAAAAAGGGAAAGAGAGCAGAAAGTAATATTAGAGACTTTTTGGAAAGCTTAGGTTAACATTCCCTTGCTAGATGTGATTAAACAAGTACCTATGTACATAAAGTTTCTAAAAGACTTATGCATAAATAAAAGAAAATTAATTAGGTTTCATAAAATGAGTGTTAATGAGAGTGTATCGATAGTAATCTAAAGGAAGATGCCATCTAAGTGTAAAGACAATGGAGTATTTATGATCCCTATTAAAATTAGAGAAATTAGCATGAAAAATTCCATATGTGATTTTGAGGCTTCAATAAATATTATGCCTTCATCTATTTATGAGTCTTTGAATATAAGACCTTTGAAGGAAATCAGAGATATGATACAATTGGCAGACAGGTTGACAATTTACCCCATCGGAGTTTTGGAAGATGTTATTATGTAGGCTAATGAGCTTATTTTTCCTGCTGATTTTTATGTTATGCAGATGGATAATAAGACATCTTTAAAATCGTCAGATCTTCTGTTAGGAATACTGTAACATCCATATATTGGGGCTAGAAGAATGTGTATAGGAATTAATCTTTAAAGTGGTTTTAAGTTGATTTAATGATGATAGTGTGTGAAAAATATAGTTGGTACAAGTATACCAGTTATGGTACGGGCATACCAAATAGGAGGTATTGGTACAGGTGTACCATACATGAGTCGTGAGAGATAAAAATTTGGCAGTACCAATAGATGGTACGGCCATACCAGAGCATCAGTTTAGTTTTGTTATTGAAGTTTTTAGGGCGGTACGAGCATACATTAATCTGTATGGTCATACACGATAAAAAAATTACTTTTAAAAAGGGAAATTAGGTCAGATTTCTGAATTTTCTTTAGATAATTTTCTCTCAAATCTTCTTCTTTTCTTAGGTTTTGGAGTTTAAGTGGGGAATTGACCAAGATTCAAAAGCAATTGATAAAGGTAAGTTATTTATTTAAGCTTTATATGATTTAGGATTTGTTTGGGTATGTTATATATTGGAACTGCTATTAAATGATGAATTGGAGTTGTGTTTGGATAATCGAAGGAAGGGAATTGTGTTTCTATAGGTGGTTTGGTAAATTGTGAAGTTTTAATATTGGAATATCTAAATTATAGACGAAACTCTATCCAATTTTTGTTAGAATTCTGTAATTTGGATAAATTGTTATATAATTTAGTAAAACAGGATTAAAGTAAGCTATTATATGGATATTACATGAATTTGGTATAAGGTAATAGTTGAGAGTGAATGGTAAATATGGGTTAATCGGTAATTTTTACCATAGTTAAAAAAAAGGAAGTAATTAGGCTTTTTATGATAATTCTATTGCTATGCAGTAGAAGAAGTTGATAAAAGAGTATTAGAAAAGAGTAAAGAAGTGGAAAAGGATCTTTATCAAGGTATGTGCATAATAAATGAATAATAATTATGTTTTGCAATGGTTTTAAGATTTGATATATATATAATTGACTTTTTCTATGATTGGTTGCAAAACAGATATCGTTATTATTTTGGATATCTTATTATGATGATATGTTTGTTTAAATAATTTATTTTCGCGATTTGTTGTAGAATGAGTATTTCAGTTGCTTAGATTCTTATTACAAATTCTTTGATATTAAAATGAGTTTTACCTAGTTTGGATTTGTGGATTGATTTCATATTATTTAAAGAGAGTTGAAAAGGTATATGATGATATTATTTTGATATATGATTTGGAAAGAGTTTAAAAAATGATTTGTATTTCATAACCGATAATTGCCATGCGATGATGAGACAGAGAGTATGATGAGATATAGTCACCTTAGGGGTGGGATTGAGACCCGTCTCCCATCCAGGTTACAATAATGTGTTTACAGTAACTTTTGATATGGAGTCACCTTAGGAATGGGATTAAGACCCGTCTCCCATTTGGGTTACAGGTAACTGTAACTTGTGACATATTGGTGTAAAAGATAAAATAATGAAAAAGAAAAGGAGAAAGATGATTTATTGATATGATATACTATTATACATTTGAAAAGTATACAATATATGATGTTTATTAAGATTTATGACTTATGATTTTAATACATGATATATGTTGAGAATATGATTTCAGAAATATTTATTCTTTTACGTGTTTCAAAAAGAATGTAATTGCTATTGTGTTTGAATATTGTGCACCGCTGAGTTTTATACTCAGCGCTCCTTTTTATTAACACAGATCATAGCAGTGATAAAAGTAAAGAATAGGCAAGCTTTGCACCTGGCAAGTTAAAGATATTAAAGAGAACATATAGGTAGATATCTTTATAAGTGTGTTCATGTTAATATGATGTAATTATGCAACTATGAAAAACACCAAGAGATAAAAGATTATGTTTTCGTATGTAATATATTATGAGATGTATGCTTTTTTTGAGATGCATTGATTTAAGTGATTATGAAATTTTTAAAGTCCCTTATTTTATGATCGTAATTATGTTGTGTCTATTAATACTTATATTTATATATATGTAGTTTAAATTTCTATTATGTTGTGTCTATTAATACTTATATTTATATATATGTAGTTTAAATTATTTTATATCCCTTGTAGTATGTTTAGCGGGTTCCGACGTCAATAGGGAAATCTGTTAAGCATATTATGGGAGCATGTCATGCTTTATAGGAGGGGTAGGGTGTAACAAAGACCTTTCCTAATAACTGCCAAAATAAAAATAGATGTCCATAAAGGGACATTGACAATAGAGTTTGATAAGGAGGTTATCAAATTCAATATGTACGATGCCATAAAATACCCTCCGAACATATCTAATGTTTGTGCCATGGATGTGTATGATCGACTTATGCAGTAGGTTTTTAAAATAAATGATGGACTGTTATAACCCATTATTGGCTGGCCTTAAATGATGACCTGCTATAACCCATTGTTGACTTTAATATGGAACCCGAAATTAGACAAGAGCCAAATTTAATTAGTCCACACACAAAACTCTCTCATTTGGAATTAAAACCACTTCTCATCCACTTGAAGTATGCATTTTTAGGGAATAGTGAGGCACTTCCAATGATAATTTCTAACAAGCTTAGTGAAGATGATGAAAAAGCACTGGTAGGAATTTTAAAGAGGTTCAAAGAAGTAATTGGCAAGACAATAGCCAATATAAAGGGAATGAGCCCATCTACATGTATGTATCGCATATTGCTTGAGCCAGATCGTAAATCAATGAGAGAAGTTAAATGCAGGTTGAATTCAGTTATGATGGTAGTTATGAAAAGGAGATTTTACGATTACAAGATGCAGGCATGATTTATCAAATCTTCGACAGTCAATGGGTGAGCCCGGTACACGTTGTACCAAAGAAGATAGGAATTATTGTAATTCATAACAAAGATGGGAATATGGTACCCACTAGTGTTCAAAATGGGTGGAGGGTTTGTATTGATTATCGAAAATTAAATTTTGCTATACATTATTGACTAAATGCTTGAACATTTGGCAGGTCATACATATTATTGTTGCCTAGACTGATATATGGGATTCTATCAGATTCCCGTTGCACCTGAGGACCAAGATAAAATAACATTTACATGTCCATTTGGTACCTTTACATTCAATCATATGTCGTTTGGATTTTGTAATGCGCCAGCAATATTCCAGTGTTGTATAGTAAGTATTTTTTCTAATTTTATTGAAGTATTCATGGATGACTTCACAGTGTATGGAAATTTTTTCTAAGAATGTCTTGATAATTTAACTAAGGTATTACAACGCTACATTAAGAAGAACATGGTCTTAAATTATGAGAAATGTCATTTTATGGTTGATCAAGGGTTAATTCTAGGCCATGTAGTGTCGAGGGAAGGTATCAAGGTTGATAAAGCTAAAATTGACATTATTAAATCATTTCCTTACCCCTTGACTATGAGGGAAGTTTGATCTTTTCTTGGACATACAGGATTTTACAGGAGATTCATAAAGAATTTTTTAAAAGTTGCTTAGCCACTTTGTAAGCTTTTACAGAAAGAAGTCAAATTTATTTTCAATGAATCCTATAGAAAAGCATTCGACCAGTTAAAGGAAATGTTAATTACAACTCCTGCTATGCAACCGCTCAATTAGGAACTACCTTTGAAATTATGTGTGATGCTAATAATTATGCAGTTGGTTCAGTACTTAGCCAAAGGAATGGGAAAGATCCATATGTGATAAGTTATGCATCAAGGATATTAGATAGTGCTCAGTATAATTATTCGATGACTGAGAAAGAATTATATGTTGTAGTTTTTGCATTGGAAAAATTTCATTCTTATTTGCTTGGTACTAAAGTGCTTATTTTTTCTGATCATGCAACATTCAGGTACTTATTCAAAAAGAAGGAAGCGAAACCATGATTAATTCGCTAGATAGTATTGCTCTAGGAATTTGATCTAAAGTTATGAGATAAGAAAGGATCAGAAAATCTAGTCACTGATCATTTGAGCAGGCTATAAAATTTGGAACCATGCAAAGCTTATGATCAATTTCTTAATGAGTTTGTATTGAGTGTAATCGAAAATTCCCCTTGGTATGTTGACATAGTTACTTTTCTTTGTACCAAGTATTTTTCTGATGAGCTGTCCAGGAATGAGAAAAATCAAATCAAAAGTAGTGCAAAATATTATGTTTGGGATGAACCTTATTTATGGAAACACTGCACTAATCAGGTTATTCGAAGATAAATTCCAAAAATGGAAGTTAATTCTATCCTTTGGTATTATCATACATATGCATATGGAGGTCATTTCGGTCTAAAAAAGACAGCAATGAAAATTTTGGAAAGTGGTCTGTATTTACTGATAATATATCATGATGCTTACTTGTTCTGTAAACATTGTGAACATTATGAAAATTGCCAGAGAACAAGAGGCCTGGGAAGAAGGAATGAAATGCCCCAACAAGGAATTTTAGTTTGTAAAATATTTGACGTGTAGGGGATGGATTTTATGGGACCATTCTCACCCTCATTCGGTAATGTCTACATTCTGATATTTGTTAACTATGTGTCAAAATGGGTAGAAGCTAAAGCCACCAAGTTCAATGATGCTAAAACCATAGTTAACTTTATGAAAACTAATGTGTTTAACAAGTTCAGAGTTTTGAAGGCAATAATAAATGATCAAGGCATACATTTTTGCAATAAAGAAGTTGAGTCTGTATTTCATAAATATAGCGTAACTCATTGAATGACTATTGCTTACCATCCTCAAGGAAATGGACAAGCTGCAGTCACCAACAAAGAGATCAAGTTAATTTTAGAGAAAATTATAAGCCCCAACAAAAGGGACTGGAATTTGCAACTTGATGATGCTCTGTGGGCATATAGGATTGCATATAAAAGCCCTCTCGGAATGTCACCTTTCAAGATTTTTTATGGTAAGCCTTTCCATTTACCAGTTGAACTTAAACACAAAGCCTACTAGGCAGTCAAGCAGTGTAACATGTTGATTGACGATACTGGCAATCATAAAAGGTTGCAAATTCAAGAATTAGAAGAGATAAGAAATGAAGCCTATGAGAATTCAAGAATTTATAAGGATAAAATACGTAGACTTCATGATAAGATTTGAATCGAAAGGAATTTACAATCTAGACAAAAGTGTTATTATACAATTCCAGGATGAAGGTGTTTCCTAGAAATTTGAAAATAAAATGGCAAGGTGTAGTGGAAATCAAAAGTTCAGATTCAAGAAAGATATTTAAAGTGAATGGACATCGGCTCAAGCTATTTTATGAATGATTCTTTACTTAACCAACGTGTGTCATCACATTGAGTGGCCCCTCTTACGAGTGAAACACATTCAAAATTCGAGCTGGAATTTATAAGCCAAAACTACATTTTTTAATTTATGTTTTAATTTTTCTATTTTCATTAGATGTTATGCCCGTAAGGCGTTCAATAAGATAGCAGTTCATTTTAAGTTGGTTTATTTTGGTTTTTATTATCTTCTACCTTTAAATCTTCTCTAAGTTTAACTTAATTTTCGTGTTTTGGTTGTAAAAATCTAGATGAGATGAGTAGTGCAGCAAAATGCTGAACTTTACATTTTTAATGGAGGGAATTTTTCATTCTAACTTAAACTCCTTTTAAACTTATCCTTTAAAATGGTTTAAATATTTACCATCCCTCATTTACTATGTAGGACCCTCAATTCCCCTTCTCTCTATCAAATTTTACTTCTCCCTTAATTTACCTAAATTAGGGATTTGGAAAAATATGGTGCATATAAGGAAAGCCACTGGTGTAGGTCTGACGAGTAAGTGATACACCGGCAAGGAGCCGATCATGGCAAATGACAATGAGCTCGTACCACTGACTAAGAAGCAAACAATTTTTGCTCTTCCCTTAAGACCTACCATGGATATAAAGCACACCAATATTAAAGTTTACACTTATCGGAAACCACCAAGACCATAGCAATTTGAACAAGCTTGGCTACCTCCAAAAGTGATGGATGATAATTCTGATCAGATGGCTAAACCACTTATTCAAGCTATGATAAAAGAATCAAAGGAAGTTCATGAAGAAGATAAAGAGTCGAGCCATGAAGAGAGAGAAATGCTAGTAGAGAAGGAGCAACCATAACCAGGGAAGGAAGCTTCACCAGAGACAGCAAAACCAGCAACTGAGTAAACCAAGCCTGTCACATCCTCAATCGAGCACCCATTTTGCATTCATGAATTGATTGAAATGTTTTGATTTATATGTTTTTAGTGTGAAATTGATATGAAATTATGCTAATGATGGATATTATAAGTTATGATAAGGGTTTCATGCTTTGAAGTTGAAATGAAATTTTCTGACGAAACCCCTGAACGGATCCCCTGAACGGTGATTAATTAATGTTTTTGATATTGAAAACACTTAATATGATTAAATAAGTAAGCTTAAGATGATTATTTTAACTTAAGTTAACTAATATGAAAAGATAGTTAAATAAGATTTGGAATTATTTATGATGTCATAATTGAGTAATGATGATATAAGCATGATGATGTAAGTGTGATGTAAGTAAATGAGCTTAATTATGATCTTAATATATTAGAGGATAAGTAATTATTTATTAATAATGTATTAGTAAAAGAATATAATAATTTGTAAATATTAGAATAGTATAATTAGAATTTTTATTAATGATATCATGATAATGTCATTAAATGATAAGATGATGTCATAAATGAATGATAAATAAATTAATATTTTGTAAATAGATAAATAGATGAATATATTATTGAAAATAGAATCAGTTAAAATAGATTTGAATTAGTATATTAAATTAGAAGTAGGATTGGAAATGGTGTTAGTGGGTTTGGAAATTGTGTTAGTGGATGGAGAGAGAAATTAAAATATTAGTATTTTGAAGTTAGTGGAAAAAGATGGAAGGGTTTTTAATATAAAATAAGGTGTATTGGGGTATGTATAGAGTATAAAATACATGCATAAGAGTGTTGATTGGTGGAATTTGAATTATATATGTACAATTATATGTATTAGGGGCTAAAATGTAGTTTTGGAGGTGTATAGGGACTAATATGGGAATTTTTCCAAATGGAACTTATTTCATCCAAATTTCATATACATTTTTGACTTAATATTCACTCCTTTATCCTATTATCCTCATTTGGCTTAAGCATATCTCCATCCACCACCCATTTCTCTCTTATCTTCTTATTTTTTAACTTATCTCTTTGATCTTCTTACATTTCTTTCCTCATTTCCTAAAGAAACCGAAACTAGACTTCATTTTCTCTTCATTTTCCTTCCAAACGGTATGTTCAAAGTTGGTTCCTTGAGTGAAGCTTAAGTTCAAGTCAAGATATCTTCATTTCCTCTTACTTTACAAAGAAACCAAAGTGTTCTCTTAAAGGAAGCCAAAAGTTTCAACTAGTTTTTCTTCTTTGGTCTTATTTTTCTTGGTTTCAAGCAAGCTTCCTGAGTATACTTCAAGGTAAGGTCAAAATACTCCTTATTTTTCTTCTTTTTCTTAGTGATCAAAACTCTTTTCAAATGAATCTTTAAGTACATAATCGAAACCATGAAGATTCATGGATTTTATTACAAACCACAACCTTTCCTTGAAATTTGACTTGTTTTATGGTTAGATCTAACTCTTTAAGTATATGCATGTTGATTTAAGGTGGATAGCAACTTTAAGGAGGTCAAAGAAGTGAAGATCTATTTAAATCCGTAGTAAAATCCAAAGGAGATCAAGTTTTAGTTGATTTTTGGTTGTTTAGCTAAAGGTGAGCCTTGGTGAGTATAAAATAGCTATAGATATACTGATTTACATATTAAATAAGTGTTTGATGATTTGGCCAGAATGTTTTGTGTTAATTTTAGTTGATTATTTGATGGTTAGATGAGTTAGGATTGTAAAGGACATGAAATAAAGTGTTTAGTGGTTGAGTGGTTGAGTGGTTGTGTGGGTGTGTGTGTATTACTTTTTCATTCTTGGCCGAATCATTCTAACCAAAATTATTAATGATTGGTAAGTTTAAAACATGTTAAGGTGAGTATGATTAAAATAGAAGGTACAAAGTTAAGAAGATGATATAAGTTAAGTGATGAGTTAAGTAATTATTCAATTATTATTAAACACAACCTAAATTAAGCACAAACCTAGTATGTCTCATGTTTGGATCCTTTGTAGGTGTAGAGGTCATAACTTTCCCTTTATCAATACCTAAATGCAATATCCATATATTCTAAGTTCACCAACACTATTCAAGCATTTACACAGTTCATCTTAACCATTTTACAACATAATTTCATCATTATACTTCATATACACACTCATTTAAGTATTTAACATGCAAAGCCACACTTAATAACATGTTTCATTCATTTTTAGGCTTTCCAAAGTCATGTATAAGTTTCATGGGTCATGTACTACGTTTCCATCAAAATCCACTCAAAATAAGCCTCAAGAGTCAACACGAGTCATGTTAAACTCAACACGAGTCGTGTTTATCACGCCCTGGTATGCACCTTCAATTCATGCATGCATATGTATTTTATGATCATGCTATAATGATGTGCAAGCATGGATTAATTATGTTAAATATCAAAGTATATATGTATCCATGTATTTCATGGTAAGAGAATACATATTACATTAATTATGTAATATGTAGCGAATATTTTGTAATATATATTTTATAATATGTGGTGCATGTTATGATTTTGAGATAATGTGTGGCATATACTCTCTTAGACCCAAAAAAGTTATTTTCCACCCAAAAGGTATTTTTAATATCATTTTTAAACTTTTTAAGATCTTATAATTTTAATTTAAACTCACCAATAGCTTGAATTAATTATAAAGAGTCTTAAAATCATTATTTTTGCTTGAATATTATATTTTTTAGCCTAGAATTTTGAATCATGTATTTTCATATCATACGATTTGGGATTGAAATTTTTCATAACTTACCAAATTAGAGGAAATATTACCTAATGTTCAAATTGTATATCAACAAAACCCTTTTATAATAGAATAGACCTTTATTCTATTTTTTGACATTCCTTTAATTGTATTTCTTAATCCAACGTACACCCTAATTGTATTTGTTATCATTGTTTTACATAGTTTATATATTTCTAAATTATCATTTATAGTAATAAAAAAAATTTATATTGTATACAGTTTTTATCTGATTTTTAAGTTATTTTAAATTCTTTGATAATAGTTTTTATTTTAAAAAGAGTAACTAAAAATACTAAATAAGTAATGACAATATAGCAATGATTGTTTCTCCTCTAAACCTTCATCAACCCTCTAAAGGTAATTCTCAAAGGATGATTATTAGGGCATATGCTTAAATTACTTTTTATTTGGGATAATACGTTCACGTTACCATAGCCTTTAGCAAAATAATGAACACTAATTATGTTGGGGAGTATCATGTTGTTCAATAAGATTTTTGTTTTCATGGTAGCTCTAATTCGTCTTTTTCTGTCCTTTTTTATTGCAATGTAAGGGACTAATCATTGAAATTTGAAACACTTTTTTCTTTCCCAATCACCAAAACCTTTTTTTTTTTTTTTTTGGAATTGCAATCACCAAACTGAGGATTTTAGCATTAAAATCATAAATCCGAATTATGTCAATTTCGCAATGAGAGCCTTTTGCTTTGATTTCATTTCATGCCTCCTTTTTGCTCACTAAATCAACGGATACATGAAAGTCATTTTTCCCTTTTCGGTGTGAAGAAAAAAGTAAAAGTTAATTCATGAGTCATTTAATCATAATATATGAGTTTAAGAGGCAATTGATATTTCAACAAAGATAATAAAAAGAGAGAGATTTATTGATCTATTTTATCAAAATTTAGGAATAAATTGATTATATAATTAATTTATAGAATAGGTTATAAATTTCGAATTTAAGAGTAAATTCACATTTAAGTCTAATAAAGAGAACAGCAAACAAGGAAACATTTCGGTGATTTTTTTGTAAGATATAATTAAAAGTAAAATATAACTATCATTATATTATTTGGACAATACAAAAATTAGTGTGATATAATCATCATGATAATATTTTTAACTATATATATTTTTTCATTTATCCATCATTATATTTTTATTTATAATAATTTTAATAATGTTATTAATGAATAAATGATTAGTCATTAATATAATGATTATAATTACATGTGGAGCTCAACATTATGACTCAAAATAAAAATATCAGACATCTAAGTATTAAGACAAGAATTGGATATCCAAATATTGTGATAGAGAAATCATGCCTTAGAACCAAAGGTTGGAATTTAGAATATTAAAATTAAAGACTTAAATTTTAAAAAAAATTAAAATTTAATTGATTTTATATAATTAAACATATTGATTATATTATATTACATTTATAATTTTTATTCACATACTATAATATAATGATTATTCACAGTGTAAGAGTATTTAATTTATAAAACATATTACATTTAATTTATAGTAAAATTATACTCCTATTTCAATTCAAATGATGTATTTCATCACAAGTCCAATGTTTCATTTCAAAAGGTAAAATAATATTGATGATAAGTTTGCAAATATAACTTTATTTCACTACAAAAAATAATCTGTTTGGCTACGGAATTTAGCTACGGAATTATTCCGTAGCTAAATAGAAACGGAATAATGACGGACTAGCTACGAAACACAAAAAATAGCGACGGAATCTGGGCGTAGCTAAAACCGTCTCCATATAGCGACGGATATTATTCCGTCTCTATTTCCGTCGCTATAAAGCGACAAATAACATATTCCGTCGCAATATCCGTCGCTATTTAGCTACGGAATATTTCCGTAGCTAATATCCGTAGCAATTTATTAATATCTTTAATATTCATATATATAATTTTTCAATGTATATATATATATATATGTATATAATTGTATATATAATTTATGATGCATATAAATATAATTAGTATTAAAAATTAAAAAAATGATATAAATAATTAAACAACTTAAAATTATGTAATATTAAAAACAAAGGATAATTACTAATATTATTTATGTATTATGTTAAAATGTTTTGTTTTGTTTGTTTTGTATAATTATAAATATATAAATAAATTATTTTGTAAAATAATGATTTCAATAATTATAATAATATTAATTAATATAAATAATATTTACATGTATAAAAATATAAATAGAAAGTTA
>CANYBF011775367.1:0-17068 GCA_948192965.1 Dalechampia spathulata | reverse complement strand
TGAAAAACCTAAGTTTTATTTCCTAGTTTTCAAAGTTAATTCAAATGGATTAATAGAAACAAACTAGGTGGCGACTCCACAATCCACGCTTGCTTTTTTTTTCAAAAGTTAAAACACGTTAAAAGCGCGAAAACGGATACGACAGCTCACAATATTGCTTAATATGTCAAATTTTTATATCATCAAAGATCTTTTATAATAGAATCGGCTTCTATTTTAGTTTCTCCCAATATGGATGATTTAGCTTTATTTCATTATGTTTTCCTTATCTCTCTTTCCCTTTCTTCAAACCATTATTAATTTTTATTCCTGTTGCTATGCTCATTTTATCATTGCTATATAATGTAATCTATGCCATGTCATCATTCACATGTCATGCCTATACCATATCATTTTTTCATATGTCATGCCTATGCCATGTCATTCTTTCACATGTCATGCCTCTACACTGTCATTCTTTCACATGTCATGCCTATGCCATGTTATCCTTTCATATAACATGCCTATGCTATGTCATCCTTTCGTATTTCATGCCTATGCTATATCATCTTTTCATATGTTATTCCTATGTCATGTCATTCTTTTACATATCATGCCTAAGTCATATCATTCTTTTCACAAGCCATGTATATGCCATGTCATTTCTCATATGTCATGCCCATGTCATATCATCTCACATATCATGCATATGTCATGTTTCATTCACTATGATTGCCATATCATGATGCTATGCCATGATTGCTATATCATACTTATCATACCTAGGATAATCAACTTAATGTCCACATATTCGAATACATGCACACATATTCGAATACATGCACATATGTAAGTCATATATATAGGCATTCTAGAATGTAAGCCATGTATCTTGATCAATTCAATATGTAAGGAACATTAATCAATCATGACTCAAACATAAGACATTAAGGTCAATTTATATCTCTAACTGTATATACATGTATATAATAATGAATAATGAGGTTTAGATATGAATAGCTTTAAGTTTGGAAGCTTGGAACATGCATTAATTAAGTTGTCAAATATACAAGTGCACAATATTCATTTGGTATGTTACGCTATTCATTTGGTCGTTTTCTTTTATGAAATCTTCATGTTTTCACCTTAATTATTCATGCCTTTATGTTACCTTAAAGGATAAATTATGAACCACGAAAGATACTCACATTTATGCCTTCATCTAATGTATGAATCAAAGTATTAATCAAAGTAAACAAAGTATCAACGCATAGACATTTAAGGTATGCAGCTC
Source organism: Dalechampia spathulata (assembly GCA_948192965.1). Lineage (NCBI taxonomy): Eukaryota > Viridiplantae > Streptophyta > Magnoliopsida > Malpighiales > Euphorbiaceae > Dalechampia > Dalechampia spathulata. The sequence goes on along the minus strand of CANYBF011775367.1, from coordinate 15,795 downwards.
AAACTTATGAAAACCAGAAAATGCAAATACCATTTTTGTATGTACTTGGACTAAATGAATTTTTAAGCTATCCTCTCGGCCTTTAATATAAAAAAATCATATACCATTAGAAACTAGATGCAATAAGCTTTAATTTGAGCTATTGTTTGTAATTCTTTGAAATTCATTTAGGCTATCAAATTGTAAAAGGTTGCATACCAAAGTTCCCTACCTAATTGCTCCTTAAATGTGAAAGTCTAAATGGCATGACATTGTAGACCATGCAAATGACTTTGGAATTTGACGAGTCTAGTACCATTGAAAACTAGATTCAAAGAACTTTATAATATTATATTACAAGTCCAAAAACTCAAATTGTAAAGCAGTTGAAATGTAATTACCGTAAACCTCTAACTTTGCTTTTAAGGTCCGATTTTAGCAAGCACTTGCATATATCATGCATACCTCTTCGTTTAAGCATCCAAACTTCATCTTCACCATTCTAGCACCATATTTCATCATAATTATCCATAATTTAATGGATTATACACTTTGACTGAATTATAGGAATCAAAATAAAAAAGATGCAAATTTGGGTAGCAAGTATTTTCTTTAACATAACTTCACATTTTTCTACTTTTCATACATATTTTTATGATCTTTATCATAATTTATCACCACCAACATCTCATACACACTTTAAACAATAACTATATCATCATTTACAAGCTACTAAAGTTAGGGTTTGCATGAAATACATAAACAACATTAAACCAAAATCGGATGGAATAAACATCATATATCTGGTTATAACAAATAATTCTCAATAAACAACTAAAAATCTTTTCATTCAAATCAATTTCTTAACGTGGCCAAAATCTCCCCTTTATAAAAACAACAAGAAAACAAAGCAAAAAAGGAAGCAAGAAAGAACTTATAACATAAAAATAGGTATACATATACAAGAAAACCAAATTCTCCATAAAGAAATTTACCTTAAAATTATAGTTTTCTTTACTTAAAGAATGAAAAAGGAAAAAATAGGAGGAGAAGAGGAGTAATTCGAGTTGGAGGAGGAAGAATATGCAACAACTGCCCATACTTCCCTTTTAAATGATATTTATTTTATTAAATTCAAAATTAAAGTAGGAATCAATTATATGTTGACACTTGTCAACATGTGATAAGCTTGCTTATCAAACTTAAATTCTTATTCATTTAATTAATTATTATTACATCATTTTTGCATCATATTCACATAAGCATCATACATGTCATATGTTACATGAATGTACATACATACCATACATATATTGGTTTTTAAAAAATTAATATTTTTTTCATGAAATGACATTTATGTTCTTAATTACTACTTAACTTATAATAAATTCTAACTTCATTTAAACTTTCATTTACATATTTTAACATATACTTTCTCATAAATTCTAACTTCATTTAAACCTTCATTTACTTATTTGAACATATACTTTCTCATATAATAACATGTTTAACATGCTAAAACATCACATATCACATATAAATTCTATCATTAAGCTTCATGAAAAGCATTCAACATAAGCTTCATGAAAAGCATTCAACATAAGCATGTCGAATTCACATCCATAATGCATCTCATGAACATTTTCATCACTTTAACCATCTTCTCACTTTCTTTTCATTTTTTTCTCTACAAAGTCCATGTCGTATGGAATTGCTTCACCTCTATATCATTTCATAATATTTTTCTCATCTCAATCATTCATGAATCACTCCTTTTGCATTCTTATATGCTTACAACTCTTCTATATATATACTCTCTTTTCTTTTTTCACCTTTCAACTAAATAAGTAATATATGTATATATATAATAATTCATATTAGCACCTTAAGAACATTTAATTTACTAATAATCACCTTTGAATCCATTTTTATTTTATTACCATTTAACATGCATAAATCATTTTCTTACCTTACACCATGATGATGAGCACGATGAACTTGTTGGATGAGCAGATAGTTTGACTCTTATTTATCTCATTAGAGGGATTAGCGTTGACCTGGTATCATAGTCTTAATAAGGCAACCATAATCAAGTGGAAACCTCTTTGCACTACTTTTTGTAAGCAGTATAGGTTTAAATCCCATTTTGATGTCACTCTGCTAGATCTAGAGATGGTTAAGTAAAAAGTTAGTAAGTATTTCATAGACTATTTTAACTAGTGGATGGATAAAGCTACACTGGCTAGATGGAAGCCATCAGAGTCAGATATGATTAACAAGCTTATTATAGGGTTATTGCCACTATACCAGGATAAGCTAAAGTACCAAAATTTACTCTTTTGAGGACATCTACTTAGTTGGCCAAAGGATTGAGTAGACCAAGGGGTTGAAGAAGAAGGGACCTTCCTTCCTTAAACCAAAAAACACTATATACACCTAAAAATAACATAAAACCACTACATCAATGCCTTATAAACACCAAACCCCATACTCTATAACACTATATAGTCTTAAAGGTTTCCAAGGTTTTTGAGTAGCTTCTAAAAGCCAAACTCATCAAACCACTTAAGCTAAACTTCCAAACACCACCCTCAACCTCCATAGACACCAAAACCTATTATCATTACCACCAATATCATAACCATAACACTAATGATTATCGCTCTCTCAGGTAGGTCATTTAAGATCTCATTGATTTGGGTGAGCTTGAAGATCCCTAGAAATCCAAACCCTCAACCAAAATAAACCCGTTGCCTAATTACTACAAAGCAAACTGCACTTATGTGATATAGTTTAGGTTTTTAGAATCTATGGTTCTTAGCTCCTTTTCTTCCATTGATAGTGAGGAGATAACCCATGGTGGGTATAATATTGGTGCCATTGATGTCCTTTTGAGTCCATAATATGACTTAAAGTGGTAAGGTGTTCACTCTTTCTAATCTCAGGAAGAAGTTAGATGCTCCAAAGAAACCAAGCTAGAACCATTGTGGATGAGGCTAGGCCAAGCAGTGCTCCAGCTCTGTAACCTATTGATAAGGGTAAAGAGATTGCTCAGCCTAAGAATATGATCGTTAAGCAATTGAAGAAGATGCAGGCTAACATTAATATTTGGGACTTATTACTATCTTCCCAGCAACATCAATGGGCTGTCATTGAGGCACTCTCCAGCATAAAGATTTCTCCATCCGCCTCTACCTATAGCATGAAGAGTTAGTTGGTGAACCAAGAATTATAGTCTAACATGATTCTTTTTTGATGTGGATTTATTGATAGAGGGTATTTGTCACAATAAGGCACTCTTCATCAGGGTGCATATCATAAAGTTTTCTGTACTTTACATCATGGTGGATGATGGTTCTAGAATTAATGTCTATCCGCCTAAGGTGTTGCCCAAGCTTGGGATTTAGCTTTCAAAGTTGAAGCAATCTAAGACTATTATTAGAGCATATGATAAGTCTAAATAGGAGGTTACTGGCACCTTTACCGCCACTATGATTGTCAAGCTAATCAAGTTAATGGTAGAGTTCATAGTTCTTGACATCCCGATGTCATTTGCTTTCCTATTAGCCCAACCATAGTTCCATCCACTGGGAGGTATGTCATCCACCTTGTACCAGAAGATTAAGTTTCCATATGATAAAAGTGTGGTTACTATTACAGTTGATGATGAGGTTGCCCTAGCCTACATTAAAGAGGATGTCCCTCTCATGACTGGTTTTTAAATCACCAGTATCAGAGAACCTAAGTCATACTCATACCAACTGAGTCCCATTGTAGAGAAAATGCTACATAATATGAACTTTATACTTGGTAGAGGTCTAGGTCAGTACTAACAGGATCTAGTACAGTTTAACTTTACTACACTTACATAGGAGGAGAGATACTACATTGGGTTCAATCCTTATACTTCTGATAAACCAAAAGAGTGCAAGATGGTTACCTTTATCCAGGGAGAGACGTGATATATTCATGCTCCTGAGTTACCTAACTCGGATGGCTTCTTTGATCAGTAGTTTGCCATCTTTGGTGATGTCTATAATTTGTTAACCTTGATAATGTTCACGAATATAGCATTAAAATGCCCTCTTAACTCAATAACATTGAAAACTATCTATAAACACTCAATAATAGTTCAAATATCATGGAACACTATTTCACATACTAATAACATCACAGGCCTTCCATTGATGTCTGTAGAAAATACTTATTTCATGGTATGTAAGTCATCAATGTCATTTCAATCAATTAAACAATATAGCAACCATAACTATTCATAATTATAACCATAATCAGTATAATTATCTGTAATAAGATAATACCAATGTAATATAATGTTAAATGAAATCATAGTAACACTTCTGTATCACATTCTACAATCATAGTGAACCTTTATCAAATAGCATTAAGAATATTGACTACTTATTTCTATATAATGCCATATTACATTCATAATGGTCTATTATAGTTGATTAATAATAATTGATAACTATATCATACATGTCACACCCACACACGTAGCATCCCTGTGCATATGCATTTTATGCATACGTCACAATGAATGAATGATTGATGCATGAAATGCATGAATGATATATAATGCATAAATGCTTTGACATGATGAATGTGAAACAAAATGTTTTATAGATGAAGGAAATTCCATATTATATGGAATTTACAAAGAAAGAAATGAAAAGAAAGTGAAACAATAATTAAAGTAGTGAATATGCATTAAAGATGCTTATCGGGTATGTTTTTGTTGAATGCCTTGGATGAAACTCTATAATGGAATTTATACATGTAAAGTGATGTTTTGGCATGTTTAACATGTTATTATGTGGTAAAGTATAGTTTAAGATGGGTAAGTACAAGTTAAAGTAAAGTGTGAAGCAATGGTATGTAAATGGTAAGCTAGGATATAAAAGGCATCACATGAGAAATTAAGGTTATAATTGGAAATTAAAATTATGTAAGACTTATGTTCATATTATATTAAATGAGTAATAAGTGTAATATTATATAAGCATGATGTAATAATATTTATGAAAGAGGAAATAAAATGGTGTAAGGAAGTAGTATTGGTTTGCTACTTGTTCATATGTACTTAGACTTTTCTTATTGTTAAAAAAACAATATTAAATTAAAAAGTTAGTCTTATCTTATTAAAGAGGTTATTAGCCATTTATTTTCATTTTTTTCTTTCATTAAATGTTTTTCTTCTTCTTCCTCTCTTGTTCATATGTTCTAGCATAAACAAAAACTATAGCAATCTAAGGCAAAAATCATCCATAGGTTTTGATTTTCATGCTCTTTTGGTGTTCTATATGCTTACTCATATTTTGTTCTTCTTCTTTATGTTTTCTAACATCTTAAATGAAAAAGCAAGTTATTTTAGGTTATTTTGATTTTGTATAAAAGAAAGAATTGGATTGAAGGATGAAGGAATAAGAAAGTAGAAGTGTTGAATGTGATGTTATGCATAACAAAACCAATTTCTATTTTGATGTGTTAAGACTATGTAAACCTAAATTACATCACTTTTATTAGCCATTTTATTTGATGATTGAGGGTTATAAATGATGTTTGAAAGGTGTTTAGATGGTTTATTATGCTTAATGATTAATGGAAGAATGAATTCTTGCATGGCCATAAATATGAGAATCATTGTAAAGTTGCTCATGCTTGGATAGATTTGAATGAAGTAAAATCTATGATGGATTGTATTTGATGAATGATTGAACTTTAAATTATGTTTAATTGATGTTTATAGCAAGTTTTGGGAGTGTTTTTAAAATGTTTTGGTCATGGGAATATGTTAGGAAGCTTAAGGAACCATTTAGGGGGTGTTTTCGGTGTTGAAAAATGATGAAAAATAGGAGTTTTTGGGGAAGGAAGAGTCTTACACAAGTCATGTAAAGCTCTCTACAACTCGTATAGCTCACAAAGATCCTAAACATGTATTTTTAGGTAAGGGCCGAGTTATACATGACTCATGTAAAAGCTGTACATGACTCGTGTAGACTTTAAAGACTGGTTTTAAGTGATTTTGTCAACAATGTTTGGAGTTTTTATTGGATGAGTTTTGAGATGTGTAATATATATTTGGAAATCTCTTTGAGTCTAGTTTCCAATGGTTTAAGAATTATTTAATTTAAAGATTATTTGCTTAGGCAAAAGTCTTATACAATAACCAAAGGTCTTAGAAGGTAAAATGTTTTGTATTAAAAAGTGATTAACAAGGGATATAATTCGACCTATAACTTGGTTTACATTGAAATATTTTTATGTTACTAATTTTATCCTTAAATTATATGTAAGTATATTTATATATTTAAGTAGGGTATTAGTTGAACAATCTTAAGAATCCTTTATGATTACTTAATTATGTTAAGCCATAAACTTACTTGTATGGTGTTTGGAAAGAAAGCAATATGTTGTGAATCCTTGTATGAATTGTTTATTTTATTAAGTATGGATACTTTGTAATGTTATAGGTGGTGTGAAAGAAGATTTACAAGTATCACCAAGGAGTTTGGATAAGGGGAAGTCCATTGCAGGTTTGTGCTTTTCACTTCTTGACTCATTAAAGGTCTTGAAATGATGTTTTCTCAGTTGATTGCTTGTGATAGCAAAGTAATGAGTTTATATTGTGAATGGTATTATATGATCATTATTGCATATGAGCATTAAAACACTATTTTTACATCATGGCATGATTCATTCATACACAAAGACATATTCATGACATTGTAAAGAAGTTACAAGGTGGATAAGAGAAGAAAAGAGATGTTACACGAAAAAGAAACGTACTGGGTCATATAATTAATGAATTCCCTTAAAGGAATCATATAGATACAATGGCTCTCCCAAGGGAGATGAGGTTCACAGAACCCTATAGTTATATAATATTTAGCCTCCTTCGGGGGTTGAGTACCAGTACCTAGAGGGACCCAGTACGAAAAGGAATTACGTGCAATATTTCAAAATGAGCTAAAAGATATAAAGAATTAGAGGGAGAGTGCACAACATGATTGCATTCTAAAAGCATACATTATCATCCATAAATGGTGAAAATATAAGGATTGATGGTGATGGATGTATGGTACAAATATGTATACATGTCATATATATACATGTATACAATGATTCTTTTATATGGTAATTGATGAAAGAATAGTTATAAAGGATTGCTTATGATATATATTCTTATACTATTATATCAATTGATCAACATTGATATAATAAGATGTCAGTTGATGTTATATGATGATGATACCTTATTCTATGAATATTATGTGGAAGTTGATATTGTTATGTTGATTGGATATTGAAATGTCATATACATATTGTTATAGCACCATTGAGTTTTATACTCAGTGTTTGTCATTTGATGAATGTAGGACCTAGTTCAATTGGGGAGCGACAAGAGTACTTGATCTACAGTTGGCTAAGGTCGGGTCTTTCGTAAAGCCCTATCTTAGATGTAGTTTGGACTTTATTGACATACTCTAAGATGTTATTTCTCATTATTGTGGTGTATTTGTAATGTATACTTATGTAATATTGCTATAACTTATCAATGTGAATATGGTAATGATGTATATTAACAATAAGCAAACAGCACATGAAATTTCACCACAGAACCTAATGGATGGTGCTTGATGAATAGTAAATTTTATAAAAAAAATTTATGCATCCCTTGTAGTGTAATTAATGATTTTTTTTATTAGGAGGTTATCAATTATGCTATGGAAGCATGTTACACCGAGTTGGGGTGTGAAAATACAAGATCAATAATAATCATTCTCTACACAAATCATAGCACAATTTCATATTTGAAATGAATAGTTCATTGTATGCACTAATATCATGCCTTTGCTTTCACTTTGCCTTTACTTTTTCAACATAATATAGAATGTTATCAAAACATGAATATAAATACTATAAACAATCATTTATGACTTACTCTTTGTATACTACTGTATATAAGCCATCATGTCTTTAAAAACATCTATATATGTACACTTGTAGTACACCTGTAATAACATTGTCTTTCATTTCATTGTAATTGAGGAATAATGCATGATTGTGTAAATGTAATTATACTATGCATTCTCCCTCTGATTTTCCTGTAACATTTCCTTTTCATTTCTATATGATTATGCACAATCTTGTACTAGGTCTTGTATGTAGCGGTACTCATCTCCGGTAGGAGGGCATTATAACTGTATGGTTCAATGGATAGATATCATATAGCATTTTTGTACCTGTGACAATTCACATTCTGATCTCATTCAATAGATTGGAATATCATAAAAAATAAACTATATATTCTGGCATTCATTTTCAATATAATAACTACTATTTAAAAGCATGACATATGTATCATCACAGAATAATATCCTTTATGCCATAAATTTTTAGTAATGTATAAAACATTATTATAAGAGAACATTGATAATTCATTTCCTATATAGACTCATCATAAGGTATTCTAAATATGGTAAATAAATAAATAAATAACTATAGTGTACTTATGTACACCTTTCCATTATTAATCAAGTTATCCATCGTGGAAATCTTAGATAGCATAAACCTGTTTAGATGATTAGTAGTTACTATCACTGTTCCTTCATTGAGTTTGTGATAAATTTCATTATTAACCTAGTTCATAAAGCCATTTACATTTTACATAAAGTTTCTCACCATAAGGAATTCACACATATCCATTTCATGTAGTTATACTTCAATTTCTAGTCATGATAGTCATACTTGCACATTTTCATGTCGTATCATTACATTCATTATAATCAATAATTTTATATGCTTTTCAGCCTATTAAGTATCTTAAATAAATTACTATTCATAATGAATATTTAATCATCATTGAATCATATTTGAACCAGTCATAAGTTATTACCCTTATTTATATCATTTCACATCCATGCATTCAAGATAGATGCATATACAAGTCATACATGTAATTCGACCATCCTTAATGTCCTAGTCATTCTTGCATTCATTAAGTATACTTAAATACCAATGAACTCCATTTGATAACATAATAGACCATTGACCTTATTCATGTCTTAACACCTCTATATATTCAAGTAGATACACACATTTAATGCATATACAAACATTCTAACATGTAAGTCATGTATCTTGCTCAATTTGACAAGTAAGGAACATTAATCAATCATGATTCAAACATAAGACATTAAAGTCAATTTATATCTCTAAGTGTATATACATGTCTATAATAATGAATAATGAGGTTTAGATATGAATAACTTTAAGTTTAGAAGTTTGGAACATGCATTCATTAAGTTGCCAAACATACAAGGCATGTTACTATTCATTTAGTAAGGTGTACTATTCATTTCATCATTTTTAATTATGAAATCTTCATGTTTTCACTTTATTTGTTCATGCCTTTATGTGACCTTATGAGATAAGTTATGAACTATGAAAGACACTCAAATTTATGCCATCATCTAATGCATGAATCAAAGTATTAATCCATGTAAAAAAAAGGTATCAAAACATAGACATTTAAGGTATGCAACTCAAACTTGTGAAAACTAGAAAATGTAAATACCATTTTTGCATGTACTTGGACTAAATGAATTTTAATCTATCCTCTTAGCCTTTAATATAAAAAAATCATATACCATTAAAAACTAGACTCAATAAACTTTAATATGATCTTTTTCTTACAATTTTTGAATTCATTTAGGTTGTCAAAATGTAAAAGGCCGCATACCAAAGTTCCTTGCGTAATTCCTACTTGAATGTGATAATCTAAATGGCATGAAATTTTTGACCATAAAAATGACTTTATAATTTTACAAGTCTAGTATTGTTGGAAATTAGATTCAAAGGTCTTTCCAATGGTATATTACACGTTTAAAAACTCAAACGTTAAGATAGTTAAAAGGTAATTATTGTAAACCCTTAACTTTGCTTTTAAGGTCCAGTTTTAGTAAACACATACATATATCATGCATACCTCTTCCTTTAAGCATCCAAACCTCATCTTTACGATTCTAGCACCACATTTCATCATAATTATGCATAATTTAATGGATCATATACTTTGATCAAATTATAGGAATCAAAATAAAAAAGATACAAATTTGGGCAGCAAGTATTTTCTAATATAACTTCACATTTTTCTACTTTTCATACATTTATTCATGATCTTTACCATAATTTATCACCACCAACATCTCATATATACTTCAAATAGTAACTATATCATCATTGATAAGTTACTTAAGTTAGGGTTTGCATGAAATATATAAATAACATCAAACCCATATCAGATGGAATAAGCATCACATATCCAGTTATAACAAATAATTCTCATCCATAAACAACTAAAAATCTTTTCATTCAAATCAATTTCTTAACTTAGCCAAAATCTTCCCCTTACTAAAACAATAAGAAAACAAAGGAAAAATGAAGTAAGAAAGAACTTATAACACAAAAATAGGCATGCATATATAAGAAAACCAAATTCTCCATAAAGAAATTTACCTTAAAATTGTAGTTTTCTCTACTTAAAGAATGAAAAAGGAAAAAAGAGGAGGAGAAATTGAAATGAGAGGGGAAATAGCATGCAAAAACTGACCTCCTTCCTACTTTTATTCCACATTTATTTAAATTAAAGTAAATATCAACAAGGGACTAATCATATGTTGACACTTGTCAACATATGATAAGCTGGCTTATCAAACTTAAATTCTTCTTCTTTTAATTAATTTTTATTACATCATTTTTGCATCATATTCATATAAGCATCATACATGTCATGCATTACATGAATGTGCATATATACCATACATAAATTGGTTTCCAAAATTACCCATTTCTTTTCATGAAATGATATTTATGTCATTAATTACTACCTAACTTTTAATAAATTCTAACTTCATTTAAACTTTCATTTACATATTTTAACATATACTTTCTCATATAATAATATGTCTAACATGCTAAAACATCACACATCACATATAAATTCCATCATTAAGCTTCATGAAAAGCATTCAACATAAGCATGTTGAACTCACATCCATAATGCATCTTATGCATATTTTCATCACTTTAACCATCTTCTCACTTTCTTTTTATTTCTTTCTCTATAAATTCCATGTCATATGGAATTGCTTTACATTTATATCATTTTATAATATTTTCCCCATGTCACATCCTCAATTGAGCACCCACTTTGCATTCATGAATTAATTGAAATATTTTGATTTATATGTTATTAGTGTGAAATTGATATGAAATTAAGCTAATGATGGATATTATAAGTTATGATAAGGGTTTCATGCTTTGCAGTTGAAATGAAAATTTTTGACGAAACCCCTAAACTGATCCCTTGAACGGTGATTAATTGATGTTTTCAATATTGAAAACACTTAATATGATTAATTAAGTATGCTTAAGATGATTGTTTTAGCTTAAGTTAACTAATATGAAAACATAGTTAAATAAGATTTGGAATTATTTATGATGTCATAATTGAGCAATGATGATGTAAGCATGATGATGTAAGTAAATGAGCTTAATTATGATCTTAACATATTGGAGAATAAGTAATTATATATTAATAATGCATTAGTAAAAGTGTATTATAATATGAAAATATTAGAAAAGTGTAATTAGAATTTTTATTAATGATGTCATGATGATGTCATTAAGTGGTAAGATGATGTCATAAATGAATGATAAATAAATTAATGTTGTGTAAATAGATGAATATATGATTGAAAATAGAATAAGTTAAAATAGATTTGAATTAGTATATTAAATTGGAAGTGGGATTGGAAATTGTGTTAGTGGGTTTGGAAATTGTGTTAGTGGATGGAGAGAGAAATTAAAATATTGGTATTTTGGAGTTAGTGGAAAAAGGAGGGATTTTTAATATAAAATAAGGTGTATCAGGGTATGTATAGAGTATAAAATACATGCATAAGAGTGTTAATTGGTGGAATTTAAATTATATACATATAATTATACGTATTAGGGGCTAAAATGTAGTTTTGGAGGTGTATAGGGACTAATATGGGAATTTTTCCAAATAGAACTCATTTCAACCAAATTTCATGTACATTTTTGACTTAATATTCACTCTTTTATCCTATTATCCTCATTTGCCTGAAACATATCTCCATCCACCACCCATTTCTCTCTTATCTTCTTATTTCCTAACTTATCTCTTTGGTGTTCTTACATTTCTTTCCTCATTTCCTAAGGAAACCAAAACTAGACGTCATTTTCTCTTCATTTTCTTTCCAAAAAGTATGTTCAAAGTTGGCTCCTTGAGTGAAGCTTAAGTTCAAGCAAAGATATCTTCATTTCCTCTTACTTTACAAGAAATTGAAGTGTTCTCTTGAAAGAAGCCGAAAGTTTTAACTAGTTTTTCTTCTTTTGGCCTTGTTTTTCTTAGTCTTAAGCAAGCTTCTTTAGTATACTTCAAGGTAAGGTCAAAATAATCCTTATTTTTCTTCTTTTTCTTGGTGACCAAAACTCTTTTCAAATGAATCTTTAAGTACATAACCGAAACCATGAAGATTAATGGATTTTATTATAAATCACAAACTTTCCTTGAAGTTTGACTTATTTTATGGTTAGATCTAACTCTTTTAAGTACATGCATGTTAATTTAAGGTGGAAAATAACTTTAAGGAGGTCAAATAAGTGAAGATCTATTTAAATCTGTAGCAAAGTCCAAAGCATATCAAGTTTTAGTTTATTTTTGGTTGTTTGCCTAAAGATGAGCCTTGGTGAGTATAAAGTAGCTATAGATATACTAATTTGCATATTAAATGGGTGTTTGATGATTTGGGCAGAAGGTTTTATGTTAGTTTTAGTTGATTATTTGATGGTTAAATGAGTAAGGATTGTAAAGAACATGAAATAAAGTGTTTAGTGATTGTGTAGGTGTGTGTGTGTTGCTTTTTCCTTTTTGGTTGAATCATCCTAAGCAAAATTATTAATGATTGGTAAGTTTAAAACATGTTACGGTGATTATAATTAAAACAGAAGGTACAAAGTTAAGAAGATGATATAAGTTAAAGTGATAAGTTAAGTAAAATTGGTGATTTAAGGATAAATTTTCACTTTAAGCTATAATAAGATAAACGTTATGAAAAATGGATTATGTTAATTTTGATTTAATGATATGACATAAGAATTAAAGTTAAAAGGAAGTATTATTATGATTAATAAGGTTAACATTAAGTATGACAAATACAAATGGGCTTAAGATACGAATATTTGATGATTTAAGGCTAAATATGATAGTAAGTGTATATGATTTACGAAGTATGAAATAAATGATTAAGTTAAAGTATGATTTAAGTAATTAACTTTTAATTAAGGTTAAAATGAAGTTCTTAATGATGTGTTAATAAGAAGCATATAGGATATGAATTCAATTGGACTTGAGATGAAAGTTTTGATATGTTAAGTGAATATAATTTGGGGTATGCAGCCATAATGAAAATAAGGACTTAAATGAGTATTAAAATAAGTATATTAAGAGTAATTGAAAGGTTTAAAGAGGTCATAAATAAATGGCATAAATTGGTATGATCAAAATTAAGGTATGTTGACTAAATTGGAGGATATAATGAAATATGACTTAAGGTATGTTAAGAATACTTGTGATAAATTATAAAGAAGAACCATAAAGATTATTAAGTATGATAAATAATGATTAAGAGTTAAATGAATTATGTAATTAATGGTATGATAAGATTAATTAAGAATTTAATCTTTTGATAGAAGTAAAGTAGAAAAAGAGAAATATACTGGAATGATTATTATTTGAGATATTCTTATACTAAGAATTTAAATGATCATTTAAGTGGGTACATTAGATGTTATTAAGTATGTTAATAAGTGAATAAATGAATGATATGATATGGTTTTCAATGAGATTCTAAGTAAGGATTAAAATAGGGATAACGGTGAACTATGGGTTCATAGATACATTATTTATAGAATGTTTGTACTTGTATGATTTCAATGGATATTTAATTAATAAGGTTAATGATGGATGATATATGTATAATATGGAATTGATTGAGTGAAGTATATAAGTTGACTAGATGATATAAGATAATACTTAAGTGATGGTTAATAAATAGGTTAAGGTAGATAACATATGATGTGATGCTGTTAATGGAAGTGTTAAATAAATAAGTAATAAATAGTTAAATTAAATGTTATTAGACATGTGGTTAAGTTTAATGATTGAAAGATATTAAGTAAAGATATTGTTTAAATTATTAACTGGTTATAAGACAATGTTGGTAAAGGATTGAATTAAGTAGAAATACTATAATTTCTTGATGATTCAATTTCAGATCAATAATAATAGTTTTTAGTACAACAGTAAATTAAGTTAAATATCAGGATATATTACTGAGAAGTTAAATAAGTTTAAGAATACAATAAGTAATAGATGATATCAACTGTTTTTAATATTTTGCTTTTGATAATAACTGTTTTTAATAAAATATAGATATGATTAGTGATTGGAATTTGGTTAAGTTATAATATTAAATAAGTAGTACTAAGATGATAATAGAATTTTAATTCAAATAGAAAATGATGATCAAATGATTTATAAATGAGTTATGATTTTAAACAGAAATGATTAAAATAAAATATTATTGATTCTAATAGCTATTAAGTAATATGTATTTGTTGACCCTGACTTTTCACCATCGTATAATTTTGAATCTTTGTTGATTCGGTTAGGATTTAGTCCCCGGTATCGATCCCAATTATGTGTATAGGCCCTTGTGTCTTATTCTGTGTGTTTTGGTGTGTAGAACATTTCAGAATTCGTGGGGCCCACCATGGTGCCTGGTGGGACCCGCCACATATTCTGAGTGTTCTGTACGTATAGAACACCCTTCCCTATTGCCTATATAAGGCAAATTGCTTGAAACGCAAAACATTGCATTTTTGACCCTGGGTACTATTCATCATGAATAGTACATAGGAGGGGCCCGCCTAGCAGAAATGGGGCCCGCTGCCCCTATTAACCCATTCTATGTATTCTGTACTTACAGAATACATTTTCCAGCTGCCTTACGGAAGGCATAACGCTTGGCATCGCAAATGCCATTTTCTGGACCCACTATGCTGTGGGGCCCACCTAGGACATTAGTGGGGCCCGCTGCTCCTATTTCCTATTCTGTATATTCTGTACTTACAAAATACATTTCACACCTGCCTACACGTGGTAGGATACACAGAATGCAAAATATTGCACTTTGAACCTAGGTCACTATTCACTATGAATAGTATGCAAGTGGGGCCCGCTTCCCTAATTAGCCTATTTTGTGTATTATGTACTTACAGAATACATTCCGCTGCTGCCTTATGCAAGGCACATCTCGTGGCATCCCGAATGCCACATTTGTAGGCTCACCACGCTGTAGGGCCCGCAAAACACTAGTGGGGCCCACTTCCCATAATTATCTGTTTTAAGGCATTCTGTACGCACAGAACACACCTTATTCACTGCCTCACTTGAGGTAAAACGCTTGGTATGCTATTTGCCGCTTTCCGGGCCCTTTTATGCTGTGGGGCCCATAAGGGTACTATTCATCATGAATAGTACCTGTCACACCCTAATTTTGGACTGGCTTGATCCAGATCGATTTAGGAATGTTTCTGGGCCAGTTCGGGTTAGCTTTAGGCCAATCCGGGTTGATTCAGGGCTTCCTGGGCCGTTCTGGGCCGACTCTGGCCGTTCCGAGGCACCTCTTGGGCATGTGCATATGT
>CANYBF011775232.1:0-65921 GCA_948192965.1 Dalechampia spathulata | reverse complement strand
GCTAATTAGGAATTTATTTTACTAGATTATTCCCTTTACTAGATTATTTCCTTTACTACTTAATTCCTATTCTATGTTGTAGATGTGTATATAAATAGCGTGTATCATTCACCTTGAAATATATGAAAAACATTACAGTTTAACACTTCTCTTCTTCTTTTTATGTCCATGTGAAACTGATTATTTATTATTATTATTATTATTATTATTATTATTATTATTATTATTATTATACGGTATATATGATAAATAAATATATACTATATATATCATATACATCATAAATATATGCTACATATATATTATGGTATATATTTTCTTATTTATATTTATCATGAAAGAGAAAATAAACAAAAATAATAAAAAATGAAAAACTATAATTAAATTATATACTAAATAATTTAAAAAATAAAAATAAAAATAAAAATAAAAAAATTAGATTTAAGAAAAAATGATAAAGAGAATGAGGAAAAAAAGAAGAAGAAAGATAAAGAGGAAGAGGAAGAAGTAGCAAATAAAGATAATGAAAAAAATAGAGAGAAAAAAATTATGAAAGATTAGAAAAGAATAAAAAGTAGTAGTAGATGAAGATGATGAAAAAAATAGAAAAAAACTAAGAAAAAATTATGAAAAATTAAAAAAATAGATTTAATTAATTTTGTAAGTTTATATAATATTTTTTTATAAATGTAGTATAAAAAATATATTTTTTAAAAGAATTATATTTTAATATAACTTATTCATGTTGATGGAAAAAAATTTATGTCAATTTAAATATAATTTTTAAAAATATATGTTTTTAATTTTTTTATTATATTAACGTATGAAATCGTCTAATTATTCCAAACATACCAAATTAAATTTTACATGTATATATTAGAATATTATTAGGAATTGCCTATTAATTTGAAATTAAATATTTAATATTGAGATTTTAGAATGTTAACTCTATACATATTAAAATTTTTAAATGTTAGTTTTTTGATAAATTTAATTATATATTTAATCTTTAATATGAATTTAAATTTTAGTAATTATAATCCTTATTAATATAAATTATTTTTGTATAAATTTTTGGAATATAATTAAATAACTTAATATATAAGTATAAAAATGCATCAAAAAAATTTCTTATTATTTTAATTTAATTAAAAAATTAAATTGATTTAAATTATACAAATATTCATGCTTGGCTGCATGAATAAAATGAAATTTTATTTTTAAATAAAATATATCATAAAGTAAATTCAAATTCAATTAATGAAAATAATCATATGATTTAATAACTCGATTAGAATGCGTTCATAAGAGAGAATCGCTAGAAGTTATTGATTTATTTTAAATATCATGGGACCATTGAGCAAATGGCGCTCGTGGCCTAATGGATAAGGCGTCTGACTTCTAATCAGACGATTGTGGGTTCGAGTCCCACCGAGCGTGTGTTTTTTTTAACTGTTGTTTTTAATGTGAGGATTTCATCCAAAGCCAAATCAAGTAATTACGTGGATGCAACGCATATCCATTTAGGAAAGGGGTCCATACAAGAAAACTATGGTATTATTTGATAGTTATGCAAATAAGTTAATACATGAAAGATAATATCCTTGCATTTTTCTGAAAAATCTCTATCATCTCTTTCAATTAAACACGAACATAGTTTTAAATAATCCTGGCGTTGGCAATATTGAGTTGAGTAAGATGAATCTGTTGGGGAAGAAGATTATACCTTATCCCAACATTCTCAAATATCTTCTTTAATTCAAACACAAGCTCTGATTTTCTGTTGCTCTTTTCTCCATAGTTTTGATGATTCATAGTGTGCTGTACGCATAGTGTCAACTTCATCTTGTTCACGTTCTCTATCTCCTTCACCAGTAATGAGTGCTTTGGACTCCAATGCTTTGGCTTGCTCTCTAGGTATCTGCCCACCGTAAACATATACATATAAATAAGATACCTATATTTCATGGGTTTCAAGTTTTAGGTAATAAAAATGGATTTTCAAGTTAAATTTATATCAAATATAGAAGAGGAGAAGGCTCTGCTATCGAAAACTATAGTATGGATTCATCCTATACTAAAGTTCATAGTAAGAAAATACACTTACGTTTGTATAGCTTTCTTAAGAGCATTGAAGTCGTCAATTGTGGTAGATACATCGATACTAAAATCAATAGAATCCGCCATTTCCGGACTCCTTCTAAAATTACTTATAGGCTTTGTCAGAAGAACTGAGTTTGGATAATATATTTTCTCCATATCGTACCTTAAAAATACAGTTGATAAAATATTCATTTCTTCCACAACCATCTGCATCAATTCAAAGGATGTTTGAATATAATTACTAGTATGTTTGTTAATAGATAACACAATATCATGAAACTAAGTTTCGATACCTGTATTCCATCGATAACACAACGATCACCGACGTCAAACGGATGCATAGCGAAGACGAAAATGATGGATTCGAAGATGGTTTTGCAAGTGTTTTGGAACATGAAACCAACAAGTAGAAGCTGGGAAGTGACAACGAAGAGAACCTTGGTTGTGGCCACTCCTATTACCAGAAGAGAGAGAACTATTATAAGTACTAAAACTATGGCACTTGCTAGCTTGTGAAGCTGCTGAACTGCTGTCTTTGTATCATTCAAGGAATGGGCCAATGCTTTCCTCTCCACATACGCATGTACCTGCAAACATTGGACCATTATTTATACATTGGGTGTGTGTGTGTATATATATTTATACATCACGAAATCAAAGATGGAAGATTGATGATGATCTCTTACCACCCAATTTCTGAAAGAAGATTTGGTAATTTTTCCGGTATCGATAGCTCCTTCAAAGAGAGGAAATATGGTATGAACTTCCTCTCTTTGTAAGAACCTAAGTAAATCGTCCTCTTCTATGTACCTATCCGATCAAAATATCAAATCGCATCTTCATACAATCAGCTCAGTAGTAGTTCGGTCGAATATTATTCGAAAAAATAATAAAAATGATAATAATTAATAAATTCAGTATATATTAATTATATTCTATAATCAAATACTATTTTTTAAAAATCACTATAAATTTCAGTTAATTAATTAGTTAATCAGAAAAATTGATGATTAATCAATAAAATTAGATTAATAAAATTTTAATATGATGAATTAATCAAAATTATTTTATTGAATAAAGTATGGGATGATGGGGTCAGCCACAGCCTACTGTATTTGACACGTTACTTCTTCTCCTTTTTTCCTTATTGGGACCAAAAAAGGTGATGCCCTCACCCAAGGGCCCCCACCGCCCGACCCGACGAACATCGTGAGGGAGGGTAAATCATGGTATCCAGCAGCCTCCTAGACGGAGACCCAGGTCTTGGTGCCCACAAGGAGTCCACCCAGAGGGCGTTACTCCCTTTCTTCTTTCAGGGATGTTTAGAGGGTTTGCTTTTTAGGATAATTGTTAATTTACTAATTATATGATAAATTTTTAATTAAATAAATAAATAATATATTTTTAATTATCATTTCATATATTTAAAATACCATTTATATATAAATTTATTAAATATTTTAATTAATTAATTAATTAATTATTAGCCATTAGCTTAAACAAACAGTTTTATCAAACAAACTCTAGACTTTAAATTAAAAATTATTATATTCATAAGTTTTATTAATTTCTATTTGATACTTTATTATATTAATATATTTTCATAAATAAAACAAATTTATTTAGATATGATTTATACTTTTATATATAAATTAAATTAATTATTATAATATAAATGGTAAAGGGGTTGAATTGTGATGGACCACAAGTAGGGCATTATGTGGGTGGAAATAGGGTTTGTTTTTGGAGGAAATGGATTGTTGGGGTGGCAGCAACTCATGAGGACAGACTGCGGCACTTCCCCCAACCCACCCACCACTCTTCTTCTCCTTCGGCACTCAATTTCACCCATTTGGTTTCATTTAATCACCCATGTGTTTTTCATGTCCATACCCATCAACATTCAAACAAATATTAATTATTTTAGTTTAAAGAATATATTTAAGTATGTTTTTTATTATATATTTATTGAAATTATAAAAATTTTTATATTTTTAATTTTCAATATAATTTTAAAAATCATATCATCAAAATTTAATATATTAACCATTTTATTAAAAAAAATAAAATATAATTTAAATAATTAAAAAAATGAATTTATTTTTATGAAATGAATAGATTATCGAAGAAAGCTTTAAAAATATTACTTATATTATATATTTATAAAAATCTAAGTTAAATAAAAATAAATTTTAATTCTAAAAAATAAAAATATTAAGTATCTAAATGGAAGATGATTAGTGAAAAAAAGAAAAACTTACTTGGCACCGGTCTTGGCAACATGCTTAAAAATCCGTTGAGCGCAGCTTCTGGCCTCCCATTCGCTGCTGATCTCCGACTCCCCATTCCCGAAATCATCGACGGTTCTCGAAATCGTCGATAAACCTGACGACATTATGTAACTCACCAATCTCTTCACACTCCATGCAGTCGCTCTGCTATGCATACTCAGCTTCTTCAACCTTTCCATATCTATTCTCCCCGATCCGTATTTCTTTGACCTCGACGAAGTCATTGGCTTTTCCTTTAGCTTTGCCGGTAGCGTCTTTGAGTGCTGGAGCCGTTTCCGACGCGGCGTTTCTATTTCCTCCTCGTCCAGTGGAGGACCGGAGAGAGTATCAAGGATGTAGTGATGAAACACGCTTTCTTGCATCCGATCAAAGAAAGTTGCTACATGGAAAGAAGATGCAAGAACTTTGACAAGAACGATCTTTAGTAACCAGAGCGTGGCTCCGAGGAGAACGGCGATCAGGAAGCGGAAAACTTTCTTCAAAACCTTGTGGTGTCGATGAACATCATGAAACATGATCATCCATGCAAGTAAGGCTAAGCCTAACCATACACAGTTCCGAAAGCTTTTTCTTAATCCATAGACGAAATACAGTACTTTCTCTCTAAGCATGAAGTTTCTTTCTATTAGAAAAACAAGAAACCCTACTACCCATACTGCAACAAGACGACCGCAAAAGAGAACTAACACCATAAGACACCATTTCCATATCTGAATCCCCCATTTGACTTTGTTCTTGAATGATTCAAGAGTTAAAGAGCATATCAAGCATGTCATGATGATGAGAAACAAGATGAATTCTATCAAGGCTCTTTTGTTGATCTTTCTTTTCCTTCTTTTACGATGATTCGGGTGTTCCTCATCATAATCTTCACCTTCTATGTTTTCAAACCATTCATCATCATCATCTTCTTCATCCGAGGATGTTTCCTGCTGGTTCAAAGGTTGAAGTTCTTCGGTTTCGAGGATGGTTTTGGTAGGAGGAGGAAAGTTGACTTCAGCGAAACGTGATTTGGGTTTTATCAAGTTGAGATGGCGAAGAGTTTTGGCCGATCCTGTGGTGGTTGTGGAGTCTGCAGCTGGCGGCGGCGGCGGCGGCGACTGTGAGTCTTTGAGTTTAGGAGCCTGTTGCTCCATGAAAAGGACTACTTGGTCAGTGTTGGGTTTCTGGTTTTCATGGTTTTGGATCTCCATGAAAGCTAATAAAAAGGCCTCGAATGAAAGAAGCTTCACTGAACTGAGAATGGAGTGAGTGAAGGAAAGGCAAAGCAAGGCCAAATATATAAAACAACAAACTGCCAGTAGGCGATCTAATGGATGTTGGTAATAATATTGTATTCTAATGATAAGAAATCTCTGTTTATTATAGTACAATAGTAAGAGATTCGGGTTCGAGTCTTCCTTGCTGTGTCATTAGATTATTTTAAAATATAATAATTTATTATAATGTTAAAATGAAAAAAATATATTATGATATTATTTAATAAAATTGATTTAAACTACAAATCCAATCAAATTTTAGCTATAAAATGGCAGCCAAATTATTGAAGGCAATAATTAAAGATTGCAGGAAATAGACAAGGACCGGAAGGGGGACAGGTATATTTGGTTTGTTATGCCTTTTCATTACATCCGGCCCAATTTCACTTTAATTTATTTAAATATCTTTATTATATAAATCAAATTAATCAACATAATAAAATAATTACATCATAAAAATGAATCTATTTTTTATCATTAAATATAATTGATGAGAGAAAATTCGCGTAAGAGTTGATATCTTATAGTGGCTTTAATTTATCACACTTAAAATTGATAATATTTTAATATAATTATTATTATATTATAAATATTTAGTTATATAAATGCATCATATATTTATAAAATAAATATCATACAAAATTGATCAATAAAATATATTTCTTATATATTTTATAATTGTATTTTTATCAAAAATAAAATTAATTAAAATATTTTTATGATGATAAAAGAATAATTGATAAAAAATTTTATTATGTTTGTGAATGGAAGATAATTTCATATTTAAATCAAAATATAATTTTTATATTATATATATATATATATACACTTGGCTATATTTTGTTTTACATCATAAAGTAAATATATTTATTTAAGTTATTTTTGAATGCTTATATGAAAATAGAATTATTTAATTAATAATAATATAAATATAAAATATCATAAATATAATATAAAATTTAATTTAATTAAAAAATTTAATCAAAATAAAATATAGTAAAAATTAAACAGTTATTACAAAAAAATTAAATCAAAACATAATTTTATGCAAATTGTTACAAATTTCCATTCAAATATAACAAATATAGCAAAATTGTTATAGTTACCGTTGAATATTATGTTTTTAATAAAAATAAAAATTCCTAAAATTAAATAATAAAAATAACCACGTAATTTTTTTATTTAATATGAAAATATTTTATAATTAATAATGACCTAAATAATTAATACTAATATGAAATTTTAATTTCAACCTTTTTATTCTAACATATTATATTATCTAACTTGAGATATATTTATGACAAAAAAAAAATATATATATATATATATATAATTTATTTCTAGGGCAGTGAAATTCAAATAAAAGTTTTTCAAAAAAAAAAAAAGGGAAACGGCAACATAATTTGACATAAGTGTAGTGTAAAAGACATCATATATGGTTATGTCAATGTGAGTCAATAAAATAATATATAATATGAACCCGCATTTTATAATTACATGCGAATTAAAAAGATTTATATTGGATAATGCTAAGAAAATCTATATAAAATGTTGGTTTCTTTTGACCATAAATGAACTGATGGGTGAAGAAGGCATGATTCATGCTAACCAATCTAATACCACTTTATATTAATTAAATATTTTTAATTACCCACCTTAGACCTTAAGCAACATTAATTATCATCTTATCCAAATACCATAAAAAATCATTATTAAATATTAAATTTACTAGTTTGATAATATACTTAATTGAATACATAATTCTTAATTATAAATTTAAATGAATTTTATAATAGGATTAGTGAAATTTAGAAATGGAATATTCACGTGTGAAATTGGTTTATATAATTGCATGTGGGAATGCATTGGCTTTTACTTTGAGGGGATGAAATGATAGAATGTGATAATTATTAGCAAAGCATGTTTTTGTTATATCATACACTCAAATATATATACTATTTTAATAATGATTTTTAAAGCTTTTATCCTAAAATTAACAATAACATTTACCCTACATAAGACACATGTGAATGTAGTAAAAGGAAAGAATAATTTTATAATTCCTATAGGAAAATGATTTGGGAATCCCTAGAGTGGAGTGTCCCTCCTTTTTCAAAAGCACGTTTACACGTTTTCATCATTATTAAAATTAAAAACCCTAAAGTTAAATGTTATTAAGGTAAATAAATTAAACAAATTTGTAAATCTGAAGAGATAGAAAATCTTGCTCCGCTGAAAATGGCAAAACACCATGTAGAAAGCTAAACTTACAAATGTTGAGAAGTTGCCTACTTTTAATACTCAAATGCTCCTTTAATACCGTCAAGAGACTCTCCCAGTGAATCCCTGCAAAAGTACCCAATCATCTGTGAGAATGTAATTCACTCATATTTAGCTCCATAGGCTCCAGCATGCTGTAAAATGTTAGAATGTTTAAGAAGCCTTCATCACATGGGGAAACTCAACATCATTATTAGAGAGAGAAAGAGAAAGGGCAAAAAGAAGAATGAACTTTCTGTAAAGCTAAGAGTTTTCCTCATGATTAATACAATGGGGGATCAGCTCAGCCATATGTTTCGCTCCTGCCAATGCAGCAACAGAAACTTAAGTACAGACCTTTACTTGTTATCTTACAAAAAATAATCACAAAATACTACAAAACGAAAACAGACAACCCAAATGTGACCTTTGCTTAATAGAAAGGCTCATGCCCCTCGGTCTACAACTAGCTTCATAAGCCTTACATCCCGGGACCAGTAAGAAAACCAATGACCAACAAAATTACAATATAGAGAAAAATATGATAGCCCTCTAATGCTTGGAAGAAGCAGATTTCAGAATCAAACATGAGACTCCTTGTCAGAGTAAATTTCTCTGTACCAATGATACGGAAATATGATATCAGTCTATACTTGTCAAGCATGAGACAACCAACTACTATTGACCTGACATTACTCTTAATAAGTACCAAAACCTTTACCCTCAACAAGTGCGTTATCAGAAAAATGGACCAAAAATTCTAGTGATCTCCATAGAGACTACACCCCCCAGTCTAAACCCACTTTCGAAATGACTTAATCTTGATCCATGCAAAACTAGAAGTCATTCTTGTTCAGGGGATTATGATAAGACTCACGACTGTTGCATCTAAAAAATACATACATTAACTGTCCCATTTTTATTGACCACAAGAGAGTTTCCTGAGGTCAGCAGCAGTTCTCACTCAATATATGAGAATCAATGGTAGCATGCGTTAAGGTTGCAATTGAAATTTTAAGGAAATGAAGGTACTAGCAAATCTCTATGGTAATACCTCCCAAATATCTACAGAAATAAACTTACATGAAATCAAAATTCTTTTTCACTTCCACTGTCAATTCATATAGTCAATATATATGTAGTGTGAACTATTGGGAGAAAACAACAATACAGTGATAAAGCAACATTCACTCCCAACAGGAATACAATTCTATCACTTTTCCTAGAGATACTCTCTGTTGATTGTTGTTGTTTGGAGATAGGAATACTGAGAGAGAAAAAGACCAGAAAAACTAATATTCATATACCAGCAAAGTGAAGAATTCTGTAAAGGGAAATGGACCATCTTTATCAGGATATTAACTTATTTCAAGCTCTATGTCCTTCAAATCAGTCAGATTTTGTCTAGCAGCCTTCAAATCTTGAGTGCTTATAACAAGTGCACTGTGGATGCATGATTCACTACACATGATAGTCAGGTTCCATCCTCCATTAGCCGGGTAAACTGTGAACTCATTCCAACTCATTCCCCCGATTTAGCTAAATTGGTCTTGCAAATCAGTACAATTCAACAAATTCAACAAACAACAATTTACTCAAATGAGTATTATTCAAGATGCTACCATATGCCATGTAAAATTACCAGCTATCTGAGCAAATAAAAAGACAAGAACACTTTTTTCCTATCCCTTGACTATCCCTCACAACCATAAACATAATAATTATATCCATATTAAAGATACGTTACATCTCAATTACCCTGCAATTCATCCAACATAAGCACAAAACTAGGGGTGAGCATTGAGTTAACCAACAAATCGAATAAATCAAAATTTTTATAATTGATATAATTTGATTAATGATTCTTTTGATTTGGTTGGTTATTGATTAATATTGATCAACAAGATTTTGGTTAATTTGGTTAATAGTTCACCCATATGCAGAACGTACCGGCAGCTAATAATCATTGAATCTATACTAAGCAAATAATCAACCTCATTAGATTCTACTCTAATGAAACTATAATATGGCCCAGGAAGCGAGTATTATGAAGAAAATTGAACATCAACGTACAAGTCCATGATCAAACATAGACATAAAAATTTTAAAAATTAAAATACAGAAGTTGATTATGAACTTACTTATACATACAGTACTTGAACTCCTGGCTTCTAGAGTGATCCTTCTCTCCTTCTTCAAGCTATGAGCCAAAAAGAACCAAAAAAAATAAGCACAGTAAATAGCAAAACATCTCTAAACTGAATAGCAAACAGGAGATAAAATGAAGATATATACGGGATCGCTCTCGTAAATAAGCTGATAACAAGCAGGAGACAGACAGCGTAAAGCACAATTTTCCTTGGCAGTCATCGATGATTTGCATTGCTGTCCCCATAGTCCACTGTTATCATACAAAACTAATTTTTCACAAACCCTAAAGAATGATTAATAGCAAAAACAATAACAATCGCAAAGAAAAAACCACAGAGAAAATAAAAATAATTGATTAATTAAATGAAAATAAACCTCTCAATATCAGCATAGCATTCGTTCTTCTTCTGCCGTATATCAGATTCCTGAAAATTTCTACAATGCGTAAAAATCCACAAACTAAAAAATTATAATTAATCAAAAAAGAGGTCAAAAACGTCTAATTAAAGCGGTAAGATTACAGAAATTGGGCGACGAGACTTGGAGAGGACTGGAGGAGCGATATTTAATAATAATAAACAAAAGATGGTTATAATCGAAAGAATATAATGGTTCGCCATCTGCTGAGTACAATTACTGATGACTTGAAACACGCTACTTTCTCTTCATTTTCAAGATTCTAGTGAGAAATACGGAGGAGCGTTGAAAGTGGACTGGAGCTTGCTAATTGGGCCTTCAAGAATATTTTTGGGCTTTGATAGAAATTTATAGTGTAGTATTTATCTGGATGAAAGTTGAGCTCATGTTTTAATATGTAAATGAACCAATTCAACCTATGATCTGCACACCCGAAGATGAAAGGATATTTCAATGTATGATTTTTAAAAGTAATAGAAAGATAAACATGAGAATCCAAAATTCATGGAAAAGAAGAAATCTGAATAGAATTTTTTTGTAATGAAATTCTTTGAAACCAAAATCCACAAAATTCAACAGTGGTTTGGTTTGGGTGCAGAAATGGTAGAGAGCAAAAATGTGTGTTGTAGAATATCTGCAGGATTCATTACTAAAAAATGCTAATCACCGTAACAATCCAATCAAACAAGCACGTCACTTATAAACTTTACATTTTCTTTCCTTTCAAATCCTTTTTGTCGAGTAATGTATAGGCACCATGAAAATCAAGTCATCTCTACATCACTGTGTTTGTATTCGGGAAGCACTGTTCCCTCTGCGAAAAAAAGTTTCTTGGCAGCGCCAAATATGTTAGCCATCTGCAGAATCACAGTTTGTGAAGCAGTGGCCGTGGGCTGGACACAAGCTGGAAGTGAAGGTATACATTCAGGATGGTATTCTTTCTTGCCGAAGGATGGTCCATGTAGTGTCAATACTGCCCGACAGAACAAAAACCTGCCAAAAAAAAAAATTCAAACACTTCCGGTGGTCGGTTTACTTCGAGTTTGCTTTATGCGTGCATACAGTTTACATTTGTGTAAATGTTGATCAAACTAAGATAACTTCTAATATAACATTTGATGTATCTCTTTTTCTGAGTCGATATGATATGATGGTTTTGTCAGAGGTCAATTCCAGTTATTATATGTTTCATTTTGCATAGGACTTGAGAAATAAAAACTTACAGCCAACAAGAAAAGCAAGTGAATTGTACCTCATTAAAAGTCGTCTGAGGAATGGATCACCTAAAATTTGTGCCCAAACAGGATCCAGTGTATCTGAAGTTGCCAAAGCTGATCCCCAGTCATTCATGGATGAAAGAAGTAATCTCTCTGCTTTGTTGTAAGCATCCTGAAGTTGATTCAAACCATTAAATATTGTGCAAAGTAGAAACTATCAAGCATGTAAAGAACATAGGAGTTAACTCTCACCATGTCAACATCTGAGCCTGACACACCAATCAACAAACAGAAAGCCTGCAATGGATTTGTCAGAAAAAGAGTGAACAGGCTACCAGTCTGATATCGAGAAGATTCAACCGCAGTGAGGGAAATTGAACAGCTTGGAGATAGGAGGATCGCAGCTGGTTCTCCTTTTTCAGCTCCACTAATAGCCTGCAATCCTTAGAAAGATAAATTATGGAGGACAAGGTAAATTAAATTACATCCTGAAGTTAAGAATACCATCATTCAAGTACGCAAGGGTAATTAAGGACAAAAACTTAAAAAGAGCTTGCACCACTTGCCTTGAAAGCTTCACTGACATCGCTATCAACAATTATGAAAAGCGGCCTTCTTGTAAATGGAACTAAATCAGCAGGGTAGACACTGTTTAATCCTGGAAATGAATAATTTAATATTAAAAAATTACAGATGCCGAAGAATTCCATGCATTAATGTCATGACCAGCTCCATGATACCAATTATCAAGTGCTTTTAGTTATCTTCAGGTGCATTTATAGCTGCATCCCAGATGTTCACATCATTGTTTTGTGTGTATTGGCTTATGGCATCATGTCTATGCTAATGTTTGGGCGTCAGTGTGTTGAAGGAGTGACATGGATAAAACAAAAGATGTGTTACTAGTTTTTGAACAATGGTGCTGCTTGGTGCTGTGCGACGTCTTCTGAGCACAAAATCAAACAGAATCTCGACTCCTAAAGTTCTGGATCAATCAACATATGAGTGATTTATCTTTCTTCTCTGATTAAAAATTAATAATAACACACGTATTTTGACACAAGCACTGAAGTGTACTACTTGTCAGTACCACTAGAACCTGATAGGCCTCGTATGTTAAAGGGTGCTTCAAAAAGACAGAAACAGATACTGATGTAAAGAGAATCCAAAGGGACTGATGCCATTGCATGAACTCAAAAAAAAAAAAAAAAACGATTGAATAGACTGTCACCCTAGAATGGGAACATGGAAATTTTTACCTTACAAGTGTATCATGCAAAAGCAGAAACCTGGAGATAGTGAATAGTCAGGTATGATGCTTTAACTATTTATATACCTCCATTTCCACGAGCACCAAAATATAAGCAGTCTCCTTTACATCGCTTAGAGGGATTTGGACAATTGGTAGGTGAACTAAAAGGAGATGTACTGGCAGTATCCGAGTACAAGTTCCTTGCAACATTTTCAGTTGTATTGATAGAAGTTCCAGCACCTGGAGATGAAATAGTTTGTCCAACTCTTCCTGAATCAACTTAAATGTTGTTAGAGGCAAGAAAATAACATATGGAACAGAAAAGGGGAAAAAAAACGATAACCATGAACTCCAAAAGAAAGTAAAAGCTTGCAACCTGAAGCTGACAAATAAATCAAGAGAACTCCATCAACAGGTAGCTCCTCACAAATCATGCCCAGAACCTGTCAGAGAAAGCATAAGCCCATATAAAGAGGGTGCCTCTTTAACGGTGAAATCATTACAATTCCGCTTCAGATATAACTAGAATCCACTAGAATGAAAGTATCAAGGAGTCAGAACCACAAGATCCAATGAAAACTATATGATGATAATTTATAGGGTATTAATATGTTATATTTGTGAACCAAATCTCTCTAATTTTATAATAAAATAATTTACTATGCAACTTCCAAGGCAATACATTTCAGAGTTCATTAAAATTTGATTAGTAGCAAAGTAATGATCATATCACTCACCGCTAAAAAATGTGTAACAGATGGACGATACAAGACAGCTTTCCTCGAATTTGGTGGCAATGTAGGATCAGTTATATCTTGGGTGTAGTTAACAAGACTAGGCCCTGGACCCCCATTCTGACCACTTTTAGTGCTATTTGATTGGAAAAATGAGCCACTAGGTTCCCACTCCAAGCACTGAAGCATCTTGAATGTGTCTAGAGTGAGCTCTGAAAACTTAACCTGATCCAGATAAAAATTAATAAACATATATTGCATTTAACAGCATGAAAAAGAATTTAAGAAAGTTTCAATATCTCCATCCTACAGGCTAACTTTTTAAGTTGATATGAAAAGAGTAAAAGAAAACCTTAATACCTAACCTCATTATGATGGTAGCTACTCAGTATTGCATCTCGTAACCTTAAGTTTCTCCTCGTCGCAACACGTGGTAGGGAATCTGGATGAGGGTCCAGTACAAGACTATATCTTAAAGGTCTGATATTCATAAAACCTGTGTCAGCCTTCAAAAATCTAATTATTTCCTGAACCACCAGCTTCCATTCTTTAAATTCAATTTCCTGGGGACAAAATTATTCCAAAGTTCACACTTATCAGTAAATCTGTCCATAAGAAAACAGACATTAACTGAAATTAAACATCCATCACATAGGATTGAGCAATGGCTAAAAGATGTAAAAAAAGAATTGCAGCACACTTGTCAAAGCATATAGTGTGTCATTAGTTCAATTTCCATTTGGCACCTATCAGTTTAAAATTACAAAAAAAGCAACTGCTTCGATGCTAGAATGAAATTGGTGCTCAAAGTGCATAATTTTGGCAATCAGTTCAAGGCTTCATAGATATTGATGCCTTTTCATTGCTCCTATCTTTAACAGTTTTTATAATGATCTGTCATCTCTTTGACAAACTGGGGAAAGAAAAAACACTTACAAACTTATTAACGTTCAAAGGAAAAAACTTTTGTGGCATAAACATAAATAAGCAACCATAAAGGAAAAATTGTCAGCAAGCAATCTAATAAAAACAATGTACAGAATACACACGGATGTTAATTACTCCATCCATCTAGTTTCAAGATTAGATAGATGTTAAATACTCCAGAAATGCAATTTCCAGGGCTCTGTCTAGGGCACATGGATGCTAATTAACACACAAAAGAAGGCAGACAAGGATACATTAACGTAACAAGAAAGACTTACAGAAATGTACATGCATAGGAAGTCAATAGGAAGAGCATAATAACCTGGAATGTCCTCCTGCATTCATCAACCAGCAGTTTGAGTTGATTAACCAATTGATGCACCATTTCTCTTCGGTTCAACACCAAGCATACCATTAAAAACCTGGCAAAAAACCTCAGCTGTTTGTTGGCAAGATTGAGATCTTGAAACAACCCCTCCTTGAAATACTCACGACTTAGTATCGCTTCATAGAATATATATGATTCAGATAAATAACTTGCATCGCTTGTCCGCATATATTGCCCATAATAGAGCTGAGCAATTCTAGAAGCGATTTCCCCAATCTCCCACCTCTTTAGCCCTGCTTCTACAAGCTTCTGCCGATTTTCTTGTTGAAATTTCCACAATTTTGTATACACCTTGAATACCTTGTAAAAGTATGTATCATACCTAGCAATGATACCAAATGCTATAAATCATTACCTCTAAAACACCTGCACTACGGCTAAAGCACATATTGGAAAACTATACCAGTCATTGCTATTACATGGTAATAGAAAAAGGATGCATATCGCATGTACTAAACAACAAAAGAACTATA
The DNA here is from genome assembly GCA_948192965.1 of Dalechampia spathulata. Classification (NCBI taxonomy): domain Eukaryota; kingdom Viridiplantae; phylum Streptophyta; class Magnoliopsida; order Malpighiales; family Euphorbiaceae; genus Dalechampia; species Dalechampia spathulata. Next base: position 50,450 of record CANYBF011775232.1, on the reverse strand, counting down.
GCGTTCAAAATGACACAAGACATAATTAACTCATTATAAAGAGAAAAAGAAATGAAATTTTCCTAATCTTCAGAGCAACTAAATTCTCTTGTTTGGCATCCAAAAAAATAATAATAATTGCTTGTACGACATTGAATTTCATTACATTCAAAACACATAGTAAAGAATGTACATAAATTCGAGGTTTATATATCTACACACTTCTTGATACTTGGAACAAAGTCCACATAAATTTTTGTGGAATTTCCAAAGCAAATCGAGGCACTCTCTCCACGAAAGTATAACGTTATCCAACGACTTGAATTGATCAGCAAATGCACAACTTTACCAGTTGCCAATACAGAATTTCACTACCTAACATCATGAACTATAATTTTGCAAGGAAAAGCACACGTTTACATTCAAATTTCTATAGAATTAAATCATACAGAGGAAATCTTCATATGATTGATTAAATTAACAACTGACAAATCTTAGGCTGCTAGTCGGTAAGTAGCACTATTCCAAGCATTTAACTAAACCACATTACTACTACTCATCAGTCATCACTTGTATACAGACAGCAATAGAATTCAAATAAATTAAGAACTAAAACTTAAGAAGACGATGCAAATAAGAGCTTAAAATAAACAATAAAGTGGAAAAAAAATTACCTGTTGCGTTCATAGTAAGGCAAGTCTCTGATCTTAGAAAACTTCTTATCAGCTTTTTCTACAAGCGACCAATAAACTTCGCTCACTGGAATATTACTAGTGTTACTATTGTTATTATTAGAATTGTCGCCGATAACGAGCTGCTGTTGTGACATTTGCTCGTTTCAAAACCCTAAATCAGAGGTCTAATTCCGTTCCTCAAATCATACAACCATGCTCGCGTTTCGATAGTTTTTGGTTGAAGAACGTTGTCGTTTTCGAAATAATCTAATTGTGGACGATGATCGGTTGGTGATGGTATTAATTAATTAATGCTACAAGTGGAGTAAGTAAAAGGAACAGGAAAAGAGAGAGAGAGAGAGAGAGAGAGAAGCAAAAGAAAAAGCGATAAAGATGATGAGGACCGGTAATGGAGTAATTCCGGTTTCGTCTATATGACGAGGAATCCAGGAATAGTGTTCTTTCAGGATTTCAATGCTGTAAAAAGTGAAAAATCACTGTAAAACAGTAAAACTGTTACCAGATTTTTTTTCCAAATCAAAAAATTTTTAATTATGTTTCATATAATTTTTAAAAAATTTTATATAAATTTATGATTAAAATATATTATTATTACAAAGTTAAAATTTTTTGTTATGATCTTTATTAAGTCGAGATGTAAATAAATAAGAGTTTTACCTAATAAATAAAAATTATAAATTAAATTACTTTTTTATTTAAAAAATTAAAAAATTATTAATAAAAATATTATATTTCATATTTATAGTTTTATATTAATAATTAAATTAAAAATATTTTAATGATTATAAATTTATTAAAATTTATCCTAAAACTGAATGATTTTAATGTAAATTAATTAATTAATATAAATTTAAATAAATTAAATATTATATAAATTGAGTTTAATTTATTAAACATTATTTACTTAAAAGAGTTTAAATAGGCTTTGTTGTCCAGCATAACGCTATGAGCTTGAACCATTTTGCTTAAAAAATAGAGATAGAAGCTCATTGTTAAAGGCTGAAAGAAGTGTTTTGATTTTTGATTTTTGATTTTTGATTTATTTTTTAAAAAATTTTAGTTTTTAATTTTTAGTTTGGTTTAAATATTGAATGTTAAATCCAAAGTTTTGATGTGTATGTCACATGTTAGTCAATTTAAGTTATTTGTTATTTTTATATTTATTTTTATACTTGGTACCGACGTACCAAATTGTTTAGTTGAGTGGTATGGCCATACGGCTGACCGTACCAAGTAAATACTGTTTGACTTACAAGCATACCATTGCTCGTAGGAATTTGATTTGTCGGTAAACCTGTTTTGGTAAGGGCGTATCATTAGGTGGTACGGCCGTACGTGAACTCGCAGGAAAATTGTTTATTAGGAAAATTGTTTATTAGAAAAATTGTTTTGGTACGGACATACCAATGTTTGTACTACTATACCACATTTCCCTCTCATTTTTTTAAAGTGATTTTTAAATCCATAAGGACGTACAAAGATATGTACGATCGTACGTGACTTTACAAAAAGGTTTTAAAGCCTTTCTAACGGTTATTTTCAATACATAACTTTTATATCTTTCTTCCTAACGGCTAGTTTTGCAAAGCATTTATTCCATTGAGCTTCTGTTATCAAGAACAAGTAAGTTTACTTGTATTTTGTGTTTCTAGCAATTGTAAACTCTCATTTTATTGTATTCCCATTTATGAAAAGCTAGGGATTGCTTTTGTGGATTGGTGTGTGAAAATCCTCTACAGAAGGCAACACGTGCGATTTATAGTGGTTCGGCCAAAATCTCTTGTCTACGTCCACTTTCTCCTAAGTCTCAACTTAGGGTTATACTAAAAACTCAATCAATTTACACAATGGATTCTCAAATGAATCTAATACCCCAGTGTTTTCAAGGCTTACACTCAAACCTTTACAATAACAATTCTCACAATCTTCTCAAATACAAATTAATTCCCAATGATTAATTACACACCAATCCCACAATTATAAAACATAATCCCTAGGTTGTAGGAATACAATAATGAAAGTATTTGGGAAATACAACTTTAACTTACTTGAAACTGATGAAAGATGCTCAAAGAAAGTTGCTCTACAAGATTTAGCTCGTTAGAATTGAAAAAGTGAAAGTTTTACTGAAAACTAACTGTTTGAAAGACTTAAAAGTCTATTAAATATGTCACGTACGACCATATCAGACATGTATGCCTATATAGATTCAAATCTATCCGTTAGAAAAATAGAGGGAAATGTGATACGGTCGTACCATCACTTGGTACGCTCGTACCAACCAAATTTCCTGACAAGCAATTTTTCCTGCGAGCTCACATACGGTCGTACCAACCAATGATATACCCGTACCAAAATAGGTTTACTGACAAACCATTTTCATGCAAGCTCATGTACGGTCGTACCAACTAATGGTATGCCCATACCGAACTCAATAAAATAGTATGGACTAGGTATAGTTAGCCGTATGGTCGTACCATTCAATTAAATTATTTGGTACGCCCGTACCAAAGCTAGTATATCCGTACCACACACAAAACACTATGAAAAATTTGCAAATAACTTAAATTGACTCACATGTGACTCAATCATCAAAACATAGAGTCTAACAGTGTGTAATTAATGCTTGAGCGTTAATTTGTAATTGAGAGTTTGTGAGGTTGATTCTATAAAGATTTGAGTGTGAGCTTGAAAAATACTGAAGTTTATGATTCATTTGTTGAATACTTATTGTGATTAATTATGATTTAATGGAACCCTAAGTCGAGACTTAGGAGAAGTGGACGTAGGCAAGAGTTAGTACCGAACTACTATAAACCGAACAAGTGTTGCCTATTCCGCAAGGATTTTCATTGAATAACCAAACAAATAGAATAATTAATTAGAACACAACATCGTTTTATATTAATATTCAAAATGATATTATTTTATATCAATTATATGATTTATGGATTCAGTTTTTGTTTTATTCGATTTATTAATTTCAATTCAATTATTACATATTTAATTTTTAGTTTTTTCAGTTTAATTTAATTGATTTTTGATTCAATTTGATTCAATTCGATTTTATAATTTTATTTTTCAATTTATTTAATTTAATTCAAATTTTTCAGAAAACCAAATCGATGCTCATTCCTGATAACAATAAGTCATTTTAGATTGTTCTTGGAAAACAATAATTTTTTAATTATTATTTACTTGATAAAATTAATTAATTAAACAACATTTTTAACAAAAAAAATCAAGTTATAATTATTAGACAAATAAAATTATAAAAATAATTATTTAATTTATATGAAAATTTTATACTTTATAATGATAATAAATAATATTTTTTCATGAGGAAAACTTAATTAATTTGATCTGAATTTCCTTTTTTAATGACATAATAAAATCAGATGTTCATCTTAAATCATAATTTATGATTATTCAAATATTTTAAGTTTATAAATAAATATTAAATTAATTAATACAATATAAATAAAAAATAAAAAGCTATTAAAAAAACTAAAAAAAACTCCTATTTATCTTAAAATAATTAACTTGATCTATATATTAAAACATAAATTAGATAGAAATAAGTTTAATTCTTGAAAAAAATATAACCAATTTATTTTGATGAAAATTTACAATCCATTTATTACATTAACTAAAATCATTATTGTTAACTTATCCTCTCCAATATTTTATCCTGAATGTATCTCAAAGTAAAAAAATTATTGTATTTTTTATATAAATAATTGGACACTAATAATTAACATTTAAAAAAAAAAAAAAGCAGGTAAAAGCAAATGCAGATGGAGTCAATACGTTGGCGGAGTTGGAAAAATAACAGAAGAAGAGCATGTGTGTCAACTGTAACCAAATTTCACTCTATGGCTCCTTCCCTATCTCTTCTTTTTTCCATAAAAGGAAATATTATTTTTTTAAAATTATTAAATAAATATTTTAGTTTTTAGAACAACTACTAGCCTTGGTCAAATTAATAATTTGACCCTCTCTAATATTTTAATTTTAATGAATTAATTGTATTATTTAATGTCAGATACTAGGTTTAATTTTGTAATTAATATAAGTACGGCTGCTAAGAACACAAAGGGAAATCATGGCATCAACCGACAAGTGCAGGACCAGGTGTGAGTAAAAATTCAAAATTAAAAAAAAAACTGAATAAATTGATGATATTTGATAATTATGGTTTGATTTTTTAGTTTTCAATTTCAATTTGGTTATTTTTTAAAAAAATTTTGATTTTCAGATTTTGATTTGGTTTTAATATTGAATAACCGAATAAACTAAATAATTGATAAAAAAATTATGTCATTTTACATTAATATTCAAAATAATGATATTTTATATTAATTATTTTAACATAATGTTTTATTTGAACGTACAATATATATGCAGAAAAACTAACACCAACATATATATATATATATATATATATATATATATATATATATATATTCACAATTAACTTCAATGCTAAAACGTGGAAAGTCCGACCATCATATGAATTGACTCATGTCAAGATTGCTTGCATTTTGGGTAGCTCAATAGTGCTTATGCATTTTTCTAATTTCCAACTTTTATTTTATTATTTTTTTGGTCAATGCACTAGAATTTTCATAATATATATTTTATACTTATTTATATTAATAAGATTTATATCAATTATCTCCTAACAAAGATGAATGTATTAAATTAATATTAAATTTTATAAATGCTCATATATATTTAATACACTATAAAACTAATATATATATATATATATATATATATATATATTAACACTAATTAAATTTTTTAAAATTAATATTGTATAAGATTCTATCAAATTTATTGTTAATTATAATTTGGTTTTTTAACAAAAATAATTAATTGTTACATATATACAAAATTGATAATAATATTATAGTATTTATTAATAATATTTCAACTTTATTTAATGTAGTAATACAAAATTTGATTATTTGACTTGAAATAATATATATATGTATGTGTATATATATATATATATTGATGATAATTTGAAATAAAATTCATAATATATTGATAATCATGATTTTTATCTATATTTTTCCCTTATTATAATGTCTATTTAAGTATTATTTTCATGTTTTTCCCTTCAAACATAAGCATATAATATAATATTTCATGCATTATTCACATTCTTATGTATCATACTCATATATTATATACTTAGCATAATTTCATACATTTTCATACATATTTTGCATAATTCTCATGATATTTCATATAGTCTAGAAATTAGCTTTATTTATATGGATTTTACATGCATTTAGTAAGTTTCTTATGTGCTATTTTATAGTTAAATCATAGCTTTAGGTTTTAGAACTTTAATTTCCTCATTCAAGCTTAGAAAATAGGATATTTTATAGCATTGGCAAGTCATCCACGAGTCATATAAGGCTCGCCCTTCTTAATTTTACTAGTTTTCATTTCCTACGAGTCATCCATGAGTCGTGTAAGACCATCCGCGACTTGTGTACCATTCGTACCCCTTAAATTCTTGCTCTTTTTAGTTGATTCGAAAGCCACATAACTCGTGTATTAATTACACGACTCGTGTGGTACATTAGGTCACATTTTCTCTTCTTTTTCTAGCCTTAGAATCATAATAATTAGAGGGTTAAGGTGCATTTAGATTTTAGAGAGTGGTGGGAGTCTTTTAGTTATTTAAAATGTGGAGGATTCATTCATTCATATGCAGAGAGCATTATGAGAGTCTAGGGTAGAATTAGGGTTTTGAGGGAGGAGAAGGGAAAAACTAACATTCTTGCATTGTAAATTTTGCTAATCTTCTTTTGAATCTGTCTTTGATAGTTCTTCATCAAGACATTGAGGAGAGCAACCGGATTGGGCGGAAAGGAAGAGTTGAAGCAGAGTAACAACAGATTGTTTTAGTTTCTCTTTATCTTCATCTCATTTTATTTAGTTTTGAATAAGTTTATAGTTGTAATTTCTTTATACTTCATGTCCTTTTACTTTATTTATTTTTCAGTATGATTTGATAGTAGTTTGTAGGGATTAGATGATATGTTAAACATAATTATTTTCTTTCTATTATGAATCAATTTATCTATTTATGTTCTTAAGTTGAGATTCATGCTAATTATGTTTAATTATTAGAACGGACCCTTTTAATATGATAACATTAAACTAGTTTTGTTAATCGCTTTGAAAGAATGTTTAACTTTACCGAATGAACTTAGGAACACTGAATGACAACTGTCTAGACATATGAGTTAATTAATTTGAAGGCATAAAATGTAGTAAATGAACTTAATCGCTAAAGTTAATCATAATAGTCATGAAAGTAGGGTGTTAATTTAGCTTTAGTAGGTAAATATTCTTTTAAAAGAAAGAAGTTTGCATTTAAATACTACTTTGAAGTTGATAATTGAATTAATAATGAAAAGTTTAATCTTTGTTCATTATTGTTCAACCCTATGTTTAATTACATATTATATATATGTAGTAGTTGATTAGTGATTTTAGTTAATTAAATAAACTATAATATTGAATTATCTAGATAATCGATAAAATCAATAGCTAGTACTTAGCCGCTTTTGGTTATAGTGAACGATATCTTTATACTGCAGTTGCAACCCGTATTCTTGCGATGACATAATTACAATTTAAGTATTATAAATTTAAAACTTGTTAAAATATTATGCATTTGAAAATAATACTATTTATACGTCAACATATATTTAAATAATGTTTGTATTAAGATATATTTTTTATTAACTTATTTTTATATTATATTAATGAAGAATTATTAATTTTATATCTTTGGATATATCTCATTTCACACTATTAGTATAATTTTATTATATCTAATTTAAATATATTTAAAGTTATTATATTAAAATTATCAGCCAAATTTAATTTACTCCCTCTATCATAAATCAAAAGTATAATTAATTTTTACATGAATATTTAGAAAATGATAAAAAAAATATATTAGTAATTAAATAAATTAAATTATTCTTCATGAATTTTAAACACCTTTTTATTTGTTAATGCCTACCTTTATAATAAACAGGCTCCAATAAGCAATATCTTAAAATTTAAAATACATACATATATGATTTATTTATTTTATATAATTTTATTATAAAAATTTGAATATAAATAAGATTTTTGATTTTTTAATTTTTAATATTATAAATTATATCATAATTTTTATTTAAATATATAATTTATAAATTACTAGTAAATTTCTGGTCATTGGCGTCAGCGTTGACAGATTGGTAAGCATGTAATATGGAAACAGAGATCGGGAGTTGCCCGCTGCAATTTTCTAAGACATCAATTATTGCCCGCTGTAATATGGAAACTCATCGGTCCCAAAATACAACAATTTTTTAAGACGGCAATGGAAATACGCTGCAATTATTGTTTTTTTATAAAAAAAAAAAAACTTATTCTTATGTCTGTATTAAGAATGCCGGTCCCACGGTAACACAGCATCATGCGGTCCACGCTCCGGAAAACGGGTTGTCGACTACCTCCCTCATATATTCAATTTCTTATTTTATCTAAATATTGTTTTTTGCAAATAATAATCTCAAATATGACTTCCTGCCACGGGCGTTGACAACTAATCAAGAATAAAAAAAATTAATGTATTTTAATTTAAAATTTTTGATTTAATTAAAATTTACTTAAAAATACAATATTATTATAATTTCAATATTATCTACCACAAACTAATACTTTTTATATGTTAATTTTATAATATAAATTAATGTAAAATAAGTTTCCATGCATTCCTTATATTGATTATAACTTGAATAATACTATTTTTAATAATATTTATTTGTAATTATAATGTATTAATATACTCTTATATGCATTAGAGTGCCAGTAGCATATAATTATAAATTTATGTCACAATAAATCTTATAATATAAATATATATATCTCTATTTTAAAGATCTTTAAAAAATAATATAAATTTCAAAACTTATGATGCCATAAATTACATAATATATCATTATATTTATTTATTTATTTATTTATATATAAAATATTTATGAAGTTACAATTATAGGTACAAAATATCTTTATATTAAATGCATCCTATGTACAATATTAGTTAAACATAATGAACTCGTACGAGTGTAGCTCAGTTGATATTCGGGTGGTAAAATTGGTCTCAAGATTCAAGGTTTGAGTCTTGACAGCCGTAATTTGGGAGTTACATCCTATGGGTGGGCTTCTTGTGGGCACCAAGTCTACGGATCTCCCACCTAGGAGGTCGTTATGTACCATGATTTACCTCCTTCACAATCCTGTCAGGTCTCCCACCTAGAAGGCCATTGTGTACCATGATTTACCTCATTCACAATCCTGTCGGTTTAAGGTTCAGGGTGTGGATGTCCTTAGGTGGGGGCATCACCTTTTGGTCCTAAGTTAAACATGATAATGAAAAATTTTAAAAAGAAATTCTAGAAAAGTAATAATTTTTTTAAAAATATTTTTTGATTTAATAAAAATTATTTATATTTTATAGGTGGATGAAATTATTGATGCTAGATGAATTATACATATTATGTTAATAAAATATATTTGCTTTTTCGATACTTATTTTACAATAAATTATAAAATGAATAAGTAGAATAAAATATATTAAAAAATCTATCTTAAATTATAAAAATAATTACTAATGGTATATTACAAAATTTTTTGAATTTATTATGATTATTTTTACAAATAATATTATTATAAAATATGGATTAAAGTACATACTTTATCTAATTATCTATATATTCTAAAAAAAATATAATTATCTAATTATCACTTTTTAAAAAGTTAATTATTGATTCCTTGCATATATTTTATTAAAAAAATATTAGTATAAATAGGGGTAATATCAATCCGTTATCCTCAGCTCTCAGGTTCCCCGTTCTGTTAGTTTCTGGTATTTCAAATCCCAATTTTTGATAAATTTGTATTCATTTCTTTGCATTTTCACACCATCCAACTTCTAGACCTTTGAAATCTCAGCTGTATTCCATTTTTCTTTTATAGCTATTATTCCTTTTTCCTGCTCAAATTCTCGAGAAATTGTTTCCCCGGCTGCGTAATTCACTTGAATTCCCTCCGTAAACCTATTTTCCAGGTAACCAAACGCGGATTTTCCTTTTCCTTTTATATATATATATATATATATATATATGTAATGCGAGGATTGCTTTCAGTTCTGATTCACTCTGTTAATTTTGATTCTGTTAATTTTGATTTTTAATTGCTTCCTTTTTTTCTTTGATGTTTTTGTTTTTGTATATTTTCGAGTTCAAAGTTCTTGTTCATTTGATTTTTTTTAAAAAATTTTAAATTGTTTTCATATTTTTTTAGTAACTTTGACCATTAATTGTTCTTAGTATTTGGTCATCTTTTCAAATATAAATTCTGATTGCGGTAAATCTGAAACGTGTAGATTTGATACCACCTTTTATCTGATTTCGGAAATCATCACAGTGACAATAGAGAACTGACGAAAGAGAGAGAGAGAATGCATGAATTAGTGGATTGGAGATGAACAGGAAAAAAACGGAAGAAGCTGCAAGAACGGAATCAAAGGGAGTTTTAAATAGGATTGCTATAATGACTTCAGCAACTCAAAACTCTATGCCAGGTGGGTTTAACACTGATGGCGTTCACACTCGAAGCCCTGATGCTGTAAACAGGTATAGATTTGCTTATACCCAGATTGCTGCGGACAAGTATCTTTCTTGCTAATTCTTTTGTGGGTGTCTATGAAATCTGATATGTATTGAAATCATTTGATTGGTTACAAGGTTTTGTGAAATGGTTTTTATGTGGAGTATGTTTTATGTTTTGTGTTTTGTTCATTAGATACGGTGTTGAACAACATCTTACGCAAAGGAGGTTGAAAGATGATGGCGATTTCAATTACCATGAAGAAAGAGAGGCAATGGTATTAGGCCTTCTCATGGATTTTTTTTTCTGTGAATGAATTGTAGTCTTACTTTCAAGTTGGAGAAGAAGCTTGATGATATCCTTAACACATTGTGTTAATACGAGTTTATTATGCAGGACCTTTATTCACGTGAGAGAGCTCAGAAAAAGGAGATCCAGATTCTCAGAGAACAAATTGCAGCTGCATGTGTGAGGGTATGCAATGTTCTTAAAGCTATTCATAAGTGTTATTATAATTTGATTCCTGATTCGTTTGGGATGGCATTGGTCTTTATGGAATCAGGAGCTGCAATTGCTGAAGGAGAAATGCATGTTGGAACGGAAGTTTTCTGATCTAAGAATGGTTTGTCTATCTCAGAATAAAGATGCTTTTATATATCATTTCGTTCTCCATGCACCCTAACCTGGATTGCTGAAAGCAATCTACCATTTTTTTGCTTGGAGTCTGAGATATTATTATTTTGGTGATAGGCAATTGATGAAAAGCAAAATGAAGCTATTACATCAGCAATGAACCAACTGGTTCATAGAAAAGGTGATCTTGAAGATAATTTAAAACTAACACATGAACTGAAGGTACCCTATCATTTCTGCATCCCAAGTTTGCTTTTATTTTCTGCATGTATTTGCTTTGCAATATGGAATTTAAATGAATATTCTTATAACTGAATTACCAGAAAGAAACAGTCATTGAAACTGAAATTTCACAGCACGACGCTGCAGGGTATGCATAGGTAGTAAGATAAAAGGATAAAAGTAAGATGATGTGTTATAAAGTCCAGTAACATGTGACGGAGTCAACTGCATTACTTTTAACCCTGTGAAAGGAATTAACCACCAGTACAATCTAGTGTTTTTGGTAGTTGCTAGTTTTATGTCTGAAATATATGAATAGACCTCTTCCTACAGCAACGGCTTTTGTGTGACATGTTTCCCTCACAAACTTCAAGAATAAAATACCTTTGAAGTTCTCTTGTCATGAACCAGAACCTGAATGGGAGTCGCTCATGATATTCAGTCAGAGTTGAGATTTTGATGTTAGCGCAAAAAACCTTGTTCTTCATAATCTTATTTTAGACTTCAAATATTTCACATGCATAATAAAAAAGTGTAATGACCATCCATGTGTATTCTCTCCATACTGAAGTGCTGATGGTGTCTTATTGTTCAGGTTGTAGATGATGAGAGATACATTTTCATGTCGTCGACGCTTGGCTTACTGGCAGAATATGGGGTTTGGCCCCATGTTATGAATGCTTCTACCATATCCAACAGTGTGAAGGTATTAATTCTTTCCAGCTTGTTGACTAGTGAAAACAGGCTTGTACAGGATATGAACTTGAGGCTTATATGTTTATAGGATTTAAGTGGTTCATCACTCTTTGTTCTGTTGCGGACCTGCTGAAATGGGATTGGTTCTCTCCATCCCGCAAATCCATCCTTTTGTCAACATGATGATTTAGACTTGAAAATCTTCTTTTGGTCTCCCTATTGTTGGTATAGGGACCATATTTTTATGGCTGAAATTTTATATCTACATGTCAGCTCAGCAATTAAACGATTTTATAGGTCAAAGCTTTGTGAAACAATTTGTTATCTTTTATTGAAATTTGTGAGGTACTAGAGAAACTGTTCTTTTTTTAACCATTTGTTAATAGTTTGTTGTTCATGTTGTTCATGTTTACTGTTCTATTGGTAGGCAGTTAGACATACACGCTGTTTTATAGCATTATCTATTAACTAGTTCTACTTTTTCCCAATTGTCTTACCTTTCATTTCCATCTCTGCAGCGACTATATGATCAACTACAGTGGAAGATCAGAACTTCACATGTAAGCTTGCAGAAACTTTATTGGCGTATGCGAGCTTCTCATCTTTCAATTTCATTCTCCACCATAAGGACATTAGAAATTTGATTTGACTACTAGATTACAAGTATTAATATTTCAGTGCTTCATGGATATTGGATCTATAATTTCCATGTAAGGTGTAGGTTCTACTGGAACCCATGTTAATTCTGCTCCACTAAGAGCCTTAAGTCATCGCCTATTAGACGTGCTTCATGCTCAATTTACCCTTTCCTAATAACGGACTGTTGGATGACATTTGTCATTGAAGTAAGGGAGATCATCCATGATAATTCATTTGCAAATGAATATTCATTTCAAATAAAATAAATTACTCAAGAGAATTGAACCAAACAAAGTCTTATTTCTATATTAGGGTTTTATTTACTTTCTATATAATGTTTGATTTATATTTCTATGTTGTTTCCTTATAATCATAAAAACCCTTCTTAAATCTCATGTATTATGGAGTAAGAACAATAATAACAATGTAGTCTCTCTTCCCTCTCTCTTGTTTTATTTTAACTGTTTTCTTTTCCCCAATTCTTCCATGTGTGTCGTCCCATAATGTAGGTGTTTCTCTTGTCATTCATGTTGTGCTGAGCTTAGACAATAGACTTTGTTGTTATTATCGTACAATTGTAAGTAATAATAGCAGCATGAATTTCACTTGTTACAGGATAGAATCCGAGAGATAGAGGCAGCCACTCATCCTGAGATTCAATCTCGAGATAAAGATAATTCCAGTCCTGGCATCCCAATGCATCAGGTTTCTCATCAATCCACGGTATTATTGGCATGTAATCTACTATTTTACCATCTCTCCTTTTCATTTTATCCACTTGAGATCATCACATATCGTTTTACATATTTCTTTACCATTTTGCTTTTTGTCTTTGTCGTGATGCAGGTTCAGAATAACATTCCTCCATCTAATCATCTTAGTGATGAATGGCATTTGAAACCAACAGATAGGATGATGAGATATGTGCATGAAAATGATGTTGCAGATAGAGAAAGGTTAATGTTCAACGGTGAGATGCAGCATCAGTTATATAACAACAATTTTCCAAAGTTCTCATTTGATCCTGCTAGGTTGGTATTTTTTTTTGTGCTTTCAATTTGCTTGTTGATCTTTTCCTTCTAGGTACTGAATTACAATGACTACATATTGGTTCCTAAATGATAGAGGAACTTCTAAACCGTAAAGAATGGTTGACTTAACTTATGCTTCAATAATAATACTCAATTGTTTGAACATGCTTGTTTTATACTATTAAATTTGTAGATTTTGGAATAGACTGCATAATTTTCTCTGGCTTCAGGTTGAAGGATGTGGAGATTATTTATGAAAAGGGCAAAGAAATCAACTTGAGTCATGTTAATGCTTAGATCTAAATTTAATGGTTGTTTTTGCCCTATTCAACAATTTCCTCATAAATTCTTGGGTCTATTAAAGAATGTTACATGATATTAGAGCCCTTCATAATCAAGGTCTTAAAATACCATTTGTGGCTACTGTTTCTCAGCAGCTTCTGTTTTTTGTGGTTACTGTTCATGATCTCTATTGACATGCATTTTTTTATGACTGTTTATGTGTAATGTTACCGTTTTATTGTTAATGTTAATCGATAAGTCAAGACAGCATATTCTCTTCATATTTTTACTAAAAGCAGTGATACAAATGGGACTTACTGAATATGTGTATTGTGATCATTTGTCACTATTTGTTGATGGAAATATGTAGTACTAACCATAACTTCAATGTCCCACATCTGTTTCTTGTCAAAGATATTAAATAATTTGTAATAGATATTTTTGTTCTACCTCATGTCTTCTTTCCTAACATGGTTATGATATTTTCCTTGTATTGGCGCATCTGGTTTTTGTTTGATTGTTGCCAAATTTTCTATTTCACCTTCTCGCACGTGTTTTGGATGTCTCTTTCACCTTCACAGGACGAAATTCATATCCTATTCAGTTCCTTCATATATTTAAATAAATCTATCATGCATCCTTATTCCTGCCATTCATATTTTGAACATGTAGACTTCACTGCCAATAGTCAGCCTATATGCCATTATTTGCAAAATGGTCATGCAGAATCAGTCTTTCAACTTAGTGTGGACTAAGGCTTCTAAGACATTGCTTTTGGGCAGGCTTATAAATTACATATTTTTTTCTACAGGGAGGTTGCTGGTCCTCTGTCTAACGGTGCATTTGACAAAGTCACAGATATGGGAATGGGGGAGAGGACCAAGGACTTGCTGCATTCTTCTAGCTCACATGATGAGGTTTCTTCTGTTTCTGAAGGTGACAGATGTTAATTTCCTTTGGAAACATGTTCATGATCTTTGTTCAAAAATCTAATTTTACTTGTTGCATCTTAGAGGGTCCTGGCATAGATGGTTTCCAAATTATTGGTGAAGCTACACCAGGAGAAAAATTACTTGGATGTGGATACCCTGTGCGTCGAACATCACTCTGCATGTTTCAGTGGGTTCGCCATCTTGAGGATGGCACTAGGCAGTATATTGAAGGTTAGAAATGAGAAATATTTTTAACAATGCGGTGCTTTTCATTTCTAAATTTAATTCAAAGAGAGGGAAGGGAAATTTTAAGTTTCTTTCTAGAGGTTATTACAGGTAAAATTTAAGGGATTTTTTTTTCACACAGGAGCAACAAATCCAGAATATGTTGTCACTGCCGATGATGTTGATAAGCTCATTGCTGTGGAGTGCATACCGATGGATGACCAAGGCCGTCAGGTTTATCTACAAACAATAGTTCTTCTGAGTATTTCCTAACATTTTTTCAAGGCATGAAAGTTTAATTGTTGCACAGAAAAACTTAATAATGCTATTGCAATACATTCAAACAAAATGTTCTTTGTGCAAAATAAAAAAGAACTTAAAATTTAGACTGAAGTTGCTTAATGTGATGTGGCTGGTACAACGATCCTATCATGAATATCCCATTGATTTCACTGTAGATGATATGCCACTACTTTTCATAATAAAATCCAGATGAATTATCAGCGTGAAAATCAATCCAGAACTTGCTCTTGACCTTGCTAATTTTGTAGTATCTAGTAACTAATGCAGGCTAATTCTTTTAAACTGCTGAACTCTCTGCTGGCTTGAAGCAGATTAGCTTCCTTCTTTTTATTGCCATGACATTAAATGAATTGTCGTGCATTTGTTTTCCATCATCCTTGCTCTCAAAGAAATCTCCTGGTTTTATCATGAATGGGTTGCTACCTGCACCCTCTTGTGTACATGATGCAGTCAATTGTCCGTGGGACTTCCAACCCTATTTTTAGTGTTAATTGTATAGCTAATGATGTGCCAAGTTACTAATCTGTAGCAAGCAGTTAGACTGTTTTTTTTTTTTTTTCAGATACTTGTGTTTTTAAATTGGATATGTATGTTTTTAAATTGGATATGTATCTGACGCTTCGTAGTTGTGAAAAGAATCTTTACATATCAATTTCTTGCTTTTGACTCGCTTATTGGACTCTCATTTTCTACTCTTTCTAAATCTGACTTGTTGCATAAACTATGCATCAAGCAGAATTGACCACTTTTGATGTTTATTGACGACTGAGGACTTTGTTTATAATTGTTGCCAAATTATTTATTATCAGGGAGAACTGGTGAAGCTTTTCGCAAATGATCAAAACAAAATAAGATGCGGTAAGTGTTTGAAACTAATGAAGATCTGTTGGATCTCTAAATCATTGGCAATACTTTGACCAAGAAGTTAAATAGTTGTTGCTATGGATTGTTCTTAACACATATGAACAGTATATTTCAGTTTGTTTATTGTCATTTTCTTCTTTATTAGCATGTTTTATCCCTTCCATGTGATAAGTTGTCTAATTTGCTTTATCATAGGATGAAATGAACCTGCGTTGTATTCCTCTTTATAACTTTTATAATGTTATGGTATAAACCACATATGAAACTTGTAAGATAGTAATTAATCTGCTTCTTTGTTCAATAAACAAGTTATAGAATCTCTGAAATTTTCTGGTGTGTGAACTTAAGATGTTTGTTTGCTTGTATTGGATTCTCAACTGTATTCAGTCGAAAGAATATGAGAGCCTTATGGTAGATTTATTTATAGGAAGTGAGATGATTGCTGTTGTGCAGCAATCGTTGAGTCAAACAGAGAAGTCCAACGGAAGGGAGAGAGTTTGAAAATTCATGACTGAACTCGAAACTATGTTTACTTGGACTTCTATATCATATTCGTGGCCATTTTCTTTTATTGTAATCTGGTTCTACTTAGTTTGTTGGCATTTTTCTTCTGACTATTATGGAGTATGCACAAGTTCTGATTTTCAGCTTCCACAGATCCAGAAATGCAACACGAGATTGACACATTCATCTCTAAAGGTGCAGCAACATTTAGCATTCAGTTGTTGGTAAGTTATATATACGTGAACAACATTTTTGTGTTACATATACTGTTTAGAGTAATGATTGGTTATACAAAAAATATGCAACTTTTGTTGGTATATAATAAAAATCATATGAATTTTGTTATGTTGTATGACATTTTTTATCTCCTTTGCCAGACGGATGCTTCTGACAAATGGAAGTCAGCGACTCTAACTTTGCGAAGATCAGGCTTCCAAATTAAGAGCATAAGTGATGATAATGTGCTTATTGCAGATAAATTTTCTAAGAACTTACATGTATGTATCTTTATTTCTTTTCTTTTAGCCTAGTCCAAAGTAGTAGCATCAGTTTAACAAATTTGATCATTTCCATTTTTTAAAGTAGATCTTGAACTAATTTTTGGTACCAAAATATTGCATCCACAGAGGTTAAGTCCGTTAAATGAATTTGAAGTTGTGCTGTGCTTTCACTTAACTATTGCGTGTTCCTCCATATTGTTTTTAACTTGGACCTTCAACTTCAACGTCTTGCTTTATAGTTTTTATTAATATGCCAAGCGTTTCAATTATCAAACTCCCTAGTTAAGTTTGTTAAGTTTATTCAAAATAGTGAAAGTACCCTATGCCTGTGTAATAAATTGGAAATAAGCCTTGATTTCATATATTTTAAGTGATTTGTTTATATCAAATACCTAAATCGCATGCCTCTGAAAAGTTAAGAGGGAGTTCACTACTCTTGCAAATGCCATGTCTTAAAATTCTTTTTCGCAATGTATCTTCACTTTAGGATCATTTTCTTTTGCACGTCTTCAAAGAGCACTGCTAACATAACAAATTATGCAGAAATCTGGGGTTAAAGGCATCGTTAATCATCTCCACTGGGGACTCTTTATGTGTTTGCATTAAGATGTTATGCATCTTTCATGTTTAATCGATATTATATGTTATGTTGACATTGCAGATTAAAATTCCTTTTGGACTCTTGACGCAATTTGTTTTAACTTGTTCTAGTGGATCTTCGCATCCTCTTAACACATACACCGCTAGGTAATTATTATTACATGCTCAAGTTTTCTGTTGAACTTGTTCGAATGATCGTGATATTTTTCCTGTTTTGGAATGGACCTTTTGTATATAAGTTAAAATAACCGAGCACCCTAAAGGGGTTTGCACTTGCGGTAGTCTTATGTTTCAGTCGCCTTGATTGATGAAATTAGAATATCATAAACTGCTATTTATATATTTCAAATCATATAGCATGCTGTAACGTGATTCAATTTTCTGATCATGTGGAGAAATTTGAGGAAAAATATAGAGTGACTGAAAAACTGAGATTGACCATAAACGTCCTAATTAACAACTACTAGTTGAAGAGTTTCCAATTGGGGTTACTGGTATGGTATAAAAGGAGGACGGACCACGAGAAAAACAAAATAGAATTTCCTCCGTTGCTGCACCCTTTATTCTTATTGCCCGCATGTTGTTTCCATCAACCAATTATCTATAAACTAACCACTAAGGATTCAATTCAGATGTCATTTACAACAATCCAGTCTGTGTTTATCTTGATTCTGAGGGTAAATCATGGTCGTATGATGCATGAAAAAGTACAACCTAACATTTAAGTATTCTAGCGATCTTCTTTTATCGCATAGAGATCTAGTTTATGTTCCAACGCATGATCGAACCAATTAAGTGGTTTTTAACTTCAAATAGAATCTCTCTCTCTTAGCTATATGGCATTGATTAATTCGATTTCATGTCTGAGGTCATGAAAAGTATCTCTATTCTCGATATATATATGCATATATTTGTAGTTTGCTTTTAATTTGCCAGTGTGATAGAGATTAATATACCTTGCGTTAAGGAATGTGGTTAATATTATACTCCGTTGTGGTTGTCGTGTAGAATGCGGGATACACTTGTTTTGACGATGAGAATGTTCCAAAGCAAGGTAACATTTCTTCCCTTTTTAATACTTTTCTTATAGGGATGAGTCTATTTTTGCTTCGAAGATTTCTAGTAAGGATTAAATTTGCCTCTCAAACTTTATTTTAGCTCAATTAAACCCTCAACTATTTAAATAGTATATGAAATAAATTACAATTCAGTACCCATAGTTTTTAATGTTATCTTTTTGATATTTTTTTGAACTTTTAACACTATTTTGATTTAGTTATGAATTATACTTTTAGAATTTATTTTAAGTAGGTAATGAAAAAACTATTATACATTTTGCAAAAATGTTTGTAAACTATATATATATTTTTAAATATTTAAATTATTATTTTTAAAATAATAATGTTATACTATAAATGTATTAAATATTTTTAGATTTTTTATAATGTGTGAACATATAAAGATGTATTTTGTATTAGCCATCTATAAATTTTAAAATATATTAATATTTCAAATTGATCATTTAAGTTAACATAAAAATAAAATGTTTATATATTTTAATTGTATTTTAAAATATTTAAAGATGAACTATAGAATATAATTAATTACTTTTCATTTCAAAATAATAAATTATTTGATAATTCTTAAAAAAAAATATAAGTTAGATAAAGTAACATTATCAATTTGGATTATAAAAACTTAATTTGTCAAAATTCTTTAAAAATTATAATTTATTATTATTATTATTATTATTATTATTATTATTTAAAAAGTATTTTGGAAAATAATTCTCAAAATATTTAAACATCTATAATATTCTATTATTTATGATCTATCTATAATCAAACAAAAAGTAGTGATAACAAATAAAAAAATACTAGAAAGTAACATTAAAAAAAGGTAGACGTTAATTTAGATCGTATGTTATTTAATAGTTTTTTTTTAAAAAAAAACTCGAAAATATTTATAATGTGTGGTTATATGTTTTGATTTTGATTTGTAATAATGTAATTTTGTAAATAATGAAACAGGCATTGGACGATAAGAGAAAGGGTAGAGCACAATAAAATTCAGGCTTTTCTCCAATACGTTCTATATATATATATATATATATATATATATATATATATAGTGTTGTGTTAAATTTTAAAATTCAATTATTGTAGAAGTTGACAAGACGAACAATAAATTCAAACCCATTTCTTTTTAGGTCCTAAATTACAGTGTATTATTATTTTTTTGAAAAAAAGTAATAATAATCATTTGATGATATACATTTTTATGTATATATTGATTTATATATAAACTGCCATGTTTATAATGATAGCAACGTGGTTTCATTTCATTGCTACAAGTTAATTAAGGATTGTCAATAAAAAACGCACATACCTTTGTGCAGTAGTCAAGATCATGACAATTTCAAAGATGTTAGATTATTATATATATATATATATACTATTGTCAAAGATGAAAGCAAAAGGAATGAAACCCTCATCATGAGATAAAAACAACACTTTTGAAATATTCTATATCTTACAACAATATATATCCTTAAGTGGTCTATGAGATTCAAACCATCAGATCAAATTATCGAATAATAATATACCTTTTTAAAATGATGGTTTTATGTGTTTTCTTCCCTTAACATCTTTTTAGGCATTTTTATGCAACAAAAAACAAAAAAACGTCCTCATTGCCGCAATGGTCAAAACTTGTGAAATATGTTCCTTTTGTTTTTCTAATAAATGATCAGAGAGACAATCTACTATCGCGCACCGGGTAGCTTGGTTGGTACTCGAGTGATAGATTTGATACGGGGATAGCTCAGTTGGTACTCGGGGGTAGATTTGATATCAAGAGAGACAATCTACTAATGCAAATGGTAGGCTCCCCTTTCGCTTTTCTTGCTTCCCAAAATCACCCTTTATTATATGGGAATTTTCATTTATTTTCTTCGTGGGTTTATTTCTTAAAAAGACATTTATTATTATTATTGATAAATAAGATCTTTTTTACTTTATTCAAATATATAATATTCTACACTTTTATAGTTTATAACCTTATTTTTTTGTATCATAAAGATATATAATAATTTCATAGCTTAAATAAAATAATATTTCATTATTTACTTTTACTTATTAAGTACCCTAACATAACATATTTATTTCATCAAATTTCAGAATTTTTTACATATAAATAATGATTCAATCACAAAATTATCTTTATTTTTAGTTCTTAATATATCATTTATGTTTAAATTTTTAAGAATTAAATTAATATAAAGATTTTTGATGTGATTAATTTATTATTAGTTCAAAGAATTTTGATAAGATTTTTTAATTTACATTAAAGTGATAAATATTAATTAGTAGATAATTTCATTTTCCTTAAAAAATAAATACTCCCTCTCATTTCAACATTTATTGCATAAGAAGTATTCACATAATACCATACAATAAGAGTATGAATTCAGTAATTAGTATTATAATATACGTTAAATTATTTAAGTATTACAATTATTTAGCTTTGATTAATATTTATATTATGATAATAAAATTATAATTAATTATACAATAAGTAATATAATCATAACATTTATTAATAATCTCATAGTCTAATAACATAAATATTTTTAAAAAAATTAAAGAAGTTCAAGTCTTCAAGGTCTAAATACAATCATAATATTTAAAATATAATATATTAAATGGAGAGGTTGAGAGGGTGGATCATAGTTGGAGGCCTTGATGTTTGCTTTTATTATATGATAGTAAGGTTGACATTTAGATATGAATCATCTTCCATTTAATATGTATAGATGATCAAGCGACCTTTATTATTGGTCCAACATGCTATCATCCATCTTATTATATGAATAATCATCCATTTAATATGTATAGAGAATGTCTTATTATTTTAAATTAAATAATCAAAATAATTGAATTGTCATTTTTAAAGGGTTCATTTTAAATTAATTAGTATTTAATATTTTATTTTATTTTATTTTATAAGAATTAGAATTTCCCTTTGAAATTAATTATAATAACAACAAGTAAAGTTCAAATAAAATATAAACAACTATCAATGTTGATCCTTTCAACCCAATTCAATAAATAATGAAAAACTTCACCTAATCATTTGGATTTACATTAATATTTTTAAAACATTATCCTTTAAAATAAATATTATGAACTACGTTTATCTAAAATTTAAACTTAAAAAAAAAAAAGAAATAATTTACGGATAATAATATAAGAAGTGTAGTGTTATTATAATTCAAGGTATGAATTAAGCTAATTAAATTGCATTTGGGAATTTATTAATAATCAAATTATTGTATGAATATACATCATAATAATAGAATCCTATGGTTAAGGCAGATTCCGATAAACATGACTTTACATAAGAAAATGATCATCATTCCACATGCACTTTGATTCTCCATTATTATTTTTATAGAAAAATTCATTTATTTTAATGTTTTGCTCGTGTCATATATTTTAGAGAAGGCTGAAGTTGTGTGTATATATATACACACACACACACCACCTTCATAACCACCGTAAACTCCTCCGGGAAAGTTTCAGAACCAGCAAAAATGGTTGCAGAGCCTTCCACCGCCGCCACCGCTTCATACCCCGTCAAGACGGTGGTGGTTCTTGTCCAGGAAAACCGTTCTTTCGACCACATGTTAGGGTGGCTACAAACTCTAAACCCAGAAATCAATGGAGTCACAGGACAAGAATCAAATCCTCTCTCAACTTCAGACCCAAACTCTTCTCTCGTCTTCTTCAAAGACCAAGCTGCTTACGTTGATCCGGACCCTGGTCACTCGATCCAAGCCATTTACGAGCAAGTGTTCGGCTTTCCATGGACCGAGTCAAGCCAGAACACTACTCCAACCCCAACCATGAATGGTTTCGCACAGAACGCAGAGCGAACGAAGCAAGGCATGTCAGAAAATGTGATGAACGGGTTCAGACCGGAGGCCGTACCGGTTTACAAGGAGCTGGCCATGAATTTCGCCATATGTGATCGGTGGTTCGCTTCAATTCCGACGTCAACTCAGCCCAACAGGCTATATGTGCATTCTGCGACGTCGCATGGCGCGACTAGCAACGACAGCAAGTTGCTGAGAGACGGGTATCCTCAGAAAACCATTTTTGAGTCGTTGGATGAAAGTGGATTCTCTTTCGGGATTTACTTTCAACAGGTTCCAACTACTCTTTTCTACAGGTAATTTTTTCTCTTTTTTTTTACTTTATCTGAAATTACATATTATAATTTATTAAAATAAATGAAAAGAACCTTAATCATAATAAAAGTGTAATTAATGTGCTATTAATCACACATTATTATATATAATTAGAAGGGATAATTGCCATGAAGCCAAAGTAGTCTAATTAATGGATGTCTCTTTCAATCAAATTTCAATTATTTCTAATTATTATATATCCCAACTCATCATCATCATCATCGTCGTCGTCGTCGTCGTCCAATCACATATAAGTAGTTTTAATTTTATAATTTTTAATTTCAAAGGATTTTCTAAACAATCAAATCTAAGGATTTTTCTAATCTTGTCTGATTTGTCAGGAACATGAGAAAGATCAAGTACCTGAAGAACTTTCACCAGTTTGATCTGCAGTTTAAGAGACATTGCAAGGAAGGAAAGCTGCCCAACTACGTGGTGATTGAGCCAAGGTATTACGATCTTTTGTCAACGCCCGCAAATGACGATCATCCATCCCATGATATATCAGAAGGGCAGAAATTTGTTAAACAAGTGTATGAAGCACTCAGAGCTGGCCCACAATGGAATGAAATGTTGTTTGTTGTCATTTACGATGAACATGGTGGTTTTTATGATCACGTTCCCACTCCGGCAACCGGTGTTCCTAGCCCCGATGATATTGTTGGTCCTCCACCGTACCTGTTCAAGTTTGATCGTCTCGGTGTTAGAGTCCCTGCCCTTTTAATATCTCCCTGGATTGAACCTGGAACAGGTGCGTTATCGTTTACATATTGGTTCTTGATGAGTTTTTGATTCCTGACGGGTACTTGGGATGAATTTGCAGTGCTACATGGACCTTCAGGACCGCAGCCTACATCAGAATATGAACATTCCTCAATTGCAGCAACTGTTAAAAAGCTATTCAATCTGAAATCGTTTCTTACCAAGCGTGATGAGTGGGCTGGAACTTTTGAAACAATCCTGACGAGGGAAACTCCACGAACAGATTGCCCAGGTGAACCTGACAAGTTTGTCCTGTCGGATGTAACATTCTTCTAACATCTTATACAAACAATACAGTCGAATTCATGGTTCTGATAAGTTCATTGGATATGCAATTTGCAGAAACATTGCCAGAACCTGTGAAACTACGATCCCGAGAGGCAAACGAAGAGGCGAATATCAGTGAATTCCAGCAAGAACTGGTACAAATGGCAGCGGTGCTAAATGGAGATCATGCAACTGACAGCTTTCCTCATAAACTCGTGGAAGCCATGAAAGTTTCAGAAGCTTCAAATTACGTAGAGAATGCGTTCAAGAATTTCTACCAGGAGTACGAGAGAGCACGAGACGGTGGTTTGGATGAATCAGAAGTGATTGCATTGGTGAAGACAGAGGCAGCTGCCATTACAAGCAAGGCCACCGTCACATCCAAAACATTTATTGAGAAGTTGTTTTCTTGCTTAGTTTGTGACAACTGATCAGTTTCCATTTCCAGATATCGTGTTTGACATCCATTTTTATCATTTGGAAAGCTCTTGCTTTTGGGTTGCTTTCGGGTTCATTTTGCATTCATACATCAACTCTCAAGTAATACAAAGTGAAAGATTTATTGCTCCTGCTTATTTACTACACAAAACATGCTTATATTATTTCAATATTTGCCTATGTCTACCACTCACCAAAAATTTTTTTTGAAAAAAAATTAATTTCATTTGCCTTGCAACTCAATAGTTAAGGACAACATAATGAAATCAATGGAGTTACAGACCAAAAATCAAATCCCATCTCAACTTCAGACCCGAACTCTCCCCTTGTTTTCTTCTAACATCAAGCTGCCTACGTAGACCCAGACACCGGTCGCACGATCCAAGCCGTTTATGAACAAGTATTCGGCTTTCCATGATCGACCGAGTCTATCAGAATATTGCTCCAACTCCAACCATGAACGCTTTCGCACAGAGTGCAGAGCGAACATTGCAAGGTATGTCCGAAAATGTGATGAATGGGTTCAGACTAGAGGTAGTATCGGTTTATAAAGAGTTGGCTGTGAATTTTGGGATTTCTTTTGGGATTCATTTTCAGATTCATTTTCCACATTTTGGGAACTATTTTTGATGAATTTTAAGACAGATAACGTGTCTGTAATTTATCTTGACAGAAACATGAGAAAACCCAAGTACCTGAAGAACTTTTTCCGGTTTGGTCTGCCTTCAAGAAGGATTCCGAGGAAGGGAAGCTACCGACCTATGTAGTAAGAACCAAGATATTTCGATCTTTCTTCGATGCCAGCAAACGATGATCATCCATCACATGATGTATCAGAAGGCCAGAGATTTGTTAAAAGAGTGTACGAAACACTAAGAGCTAATCCACAGTGGAATGAAATGTTATTCATCGTCAGATATGATGAACATGGAGGTCTCCATGATCATGTTGCCCCTCCTGCCACCGGTATTCCTAGTCCGGATGATGTCGTTGGTCCGCCGCCTTACCTGTTCAAGTTTGACCGCGTTGGTGTTAGAATTCCTACCTTTTTCATATCTCCCCGGATCGAGCCTGGAATAGGTGGATTACTGTTTAAATATCGGTGTTTTGATAATTCTGACGAGTATCTGAATTCCTGACATCCGTTCGTCAATGTTTGAAATGAATCTGCAGTGTTACATGGACCTTCAGGACCACAGGCTACATCAGAATATGAACGTTCATCAATTGGAGCCACTATTAAAAAGCTATTCAATCTGAAAACGTTTCTGACCAGGCGTGATGAGTGGGCTGGTACTTTTGAAACAATTCTGACGAGGGAAAGTCCAAGAACAGATTGTCCAGGTGAACCTTATGGAAACCCTATCCTGCTGGATACAGCATTTCTCCAACATCTTATATAAGCAACTAACACGTAAGTTCTGATACGTACATTGCGCCTGTAACTTGCAGCAACATTGCCAGAACCTGTAAAACTACGTCCTCGAGGGGCAAACGAAGAGGCAAATATCAGTGAATTCCAACAAGAAATTGTACAAATGGCAGCAGCACTAAACGGGGATCACGCAACTGATATCTTTCCCCAAAAACTTGTGGAAGAAATGAAAGTTTCAGAGGCTGCAGATTATGTAGAGAATGCATTCAAGAATTTCTGAGAAAGCTAGAGATGGTGGTTTGGGTGAATCCGAAGTAATCGCCATGATCAAGACTTAGGCACTTGCTATAGCTATCAACACCGCTGCACCATCCGAATCTTTTTTATTCACAAAGTTGTCTTCTTCATAACTCATCAATTTCCTTTTAAATAATGGACATAAATTCGGAAAAATAAATAAAATAATTAATTAATAAAAAATATATTTTTAATAATTTGGATATTATCTGAATGAAATTACGTGCATATTAAAATATTATAATAGTTAATTTTATATATTACATCAAATTAAATATAATCTTGATAAGATTATATAAATTATGATCCATAATTTGCTGGCTTATTATTCACGGCAACATATAAAAAGGAGGGAAAACTTGGCGACGGAATAAGCGACCGGTCTCCGTTTCGGAAAAGAAGCAGAAGGCATCGTGTTCATAGCATTTTCTCAAATACGCTAGACATGAGTTCTGGCGCACGCTACAGTGAGCATCAGCCTTGCCCGCAGCAACATTATTGCTGTTTATCTCATGCATTTCTCAAGTCAGCAACCGAAAACCCTAGCAAAATTGCCGTTTTACATGCCGCACCATCACCTGGCGGCGGCGGACAAATGGTAAATAGTGGCACCGGTTCTTCTACTACACCAGTGTATGACGGTGACCAGAGTTATACTTTCAGCGACGTGTTAAAGTCCGTCAATTGGCTCAGCTCGCGGCTTCGCTCTATTCTCCATAGTACTGATTGCTTAATCCAATTTCAATCTTCCAGAGGTTTTTCGAAATTTTCATGTTTTTTTTTAAAACAATTTTCACTTTAACTTACTAAGAAATTATTTTTGGTCTTTTCATCCTCTAACGTTGCTTGCATTGTAGGTGAGGTTAGCCAGAGTACACCTGGTTTATATAGACCAAAGGTTATAGGAATATATTTGCCGCCTTCTGTGGAATACTTAATCTCAGTTCTTTCAGTTTTGCGGTGCGGCGAGGCCTTCTTGCCTCTTGATCCGTGGTGGCCGAAACATAGGATATTATCAATTATTTCTTCCTCAAATGCTCATGTTGTCATTACTACTTCTCAATCTGGTTTTAGTGAGCTTAATGACTTGAATTGGCTTGTCGAATCTGGTAGTTGTCGGTTATTAAGTTTTAACCTTGGAGAAAGTATGGACGAGTCTGTTGGAGCATTGGATTTGGTTTGGCCTTGCGAAAAAGAGAACGTGCGATTATTTTGTTATTTAATGTATACTTCTGGATCAACCGGAATTCCTAAAGGTGTGTGTGGCACCGAACTAGGTAAGCATTTGTTATAACTTGCATTTTAACATGTTCACTATTAGATTTCTGGAACGTGAATTGGTAGTATGAGTTTCCTTGTGTTTCTTTTCAGGTTTATTAAATCGTTTTATGTGGATGCAAGAATTGTATGCGCTTCACGGAGAGGAAGTGCTATTGTTCAAAACATCAATAAGTTTTATCGATCACCTGCAAGAATTTATCAGTGCCCTGCTTTCTTCATGTACCCTTGTGATACCTCCTTTCAATCAGCTGAAAAAGGATCCATTTTCTGTTGTACATTTTCTACAGGTATACTTATTTATTTCATTGCTGGTGGTTTTGCTTGCAATACAACATCAAGTTCAAGAATGTAATGTTTGTTTAAATATTTCTCTTTCTGATATGATTAGAACTTGGATGATATACTTGATTGTTCAATTTGATCAAAGTTTCTTCTTTGAAAAACTTCTACATGTTGAAGGTTCATTCTGCATATCTGTCAACTTATGTTAAATATAAGTGATTTGTCTTTTATTCTTAGATCTTGTAATTCTTTAATACTGTCGTTGATGGTTTTATCCTGCTACTAACAAGTATTTCAGCTAATCATGTAGGCCTACCTTATAAATAGGCTCATTGCAGTTCCTTCTCTGATTCGAGCAATCCTTCCTGCTTTGCAAAGTCATGATAATATGTGTATCCAAAATTCATTGAAATTGCTTGTGCTAAGCGGTGAAGTATTTCCTCTGTCCTTGTGGAATGTGCTTTCCAATTTATTACCAAGGACCTCTATTCTGAACTTATACGGGACTACAGAGGTTAGACATTTGGATCATACTATTTGATGCAACATATTATTTTTGTTGTTCTGTTAACAGATAAGATAAAGTAAAGATTGCACTTCTTATGTTTTGCTTCTTGCTTCATACTCATTCTTATCTTTATAGCTGCTTCAGTTTAGATTATCCATGTTTTTCATCAATTTAAGTGCAACCCATAGGTACCAGATTTGCTCATTCCCCTTGAGAGCCACGATCTGGGTTGTGCATTCTGAATTGTGGAATGTTTGTGTTCAAGGTCACCAGGGATGCAATCTGGTTCTGTGAAATCAGCATGTCTATTTGAAAAGAGGAAAGCTAGAAATAAAGAAGAGAGATGAAACAAAAGACTAATGGGTTAGATGAAAACAAGCCACAATCTCATTCTACTGAAACTATTTCAGTGAGCATAGCGACAAATCATTGGTAAAGTTAATAAAAGAAAGAGAAGTAGAAAGAAAAGTCGAGAGAGAAATGAGTATTTGACAATGTTTGTTGACCATGCTCAAGCCATAAGGTGAATGCAATTGATGAGAACGTTCTGTTTCTCGAAAGAAATTGATGTAAAAATGAATAGAGGGGGGATGCAGAGATAGATGGCAGCCATATAAAGAAGAAGGAAAGGAAAAGAATTAGAGGGTTTGTTGTGTATGGTGATAAGTTTTTGGGAAGTTACATTGATGCCTAGGAAAAAAGTAAAAAAGGAAAAAGGAAATTACAAAAATGCTATTTCCCTTTAAAATAGGATAAAACTACCTACCCACTAAAAAGGAAACTAAGAGTTAAAAATAGGAAGAGTAATGTTTTAGTATTAGTATAATTATTTGAGAAAACCTGTGTAGTGGTTTAATTTTCTCTAAGTTTTCATCTTTATTTTTTATTCTTTGCATTTAAGTGCAATGGGTCGAAAATATATTTAATGGTAAACTAAAAATCTTAAAAATTCAAGTTATTGATCAATTTATTTTTATTAATATAATTGCACAAATGTTATAATTGATTAAAAAAAAAAATGTATATTCATGATTATTGAACCCAAGATATGTTAGAATGTATTATGTCATTAAAGAATGAACGAACTAAGCCTACCCTTGATGTTCCTGGTTTATAATAAATGAGGCCACATGCTTGTTCCTGTACTTCAACTCACAATGAACTGTGAGTGTGGTAACTTTGCTGCAATCTTGAAATAAAGCTTTTATTTTGATATATAATTTCTTTGCAGAGGGTTTCATTTTCTTTCAGAAAATCTGTTGTCCTTTTTCTTTCCTTCTTATAATTCTAAGTTGTTACTTGTCATGAAAATGCTGCAATCATATATAATAATTACTTGTCAGGCTTGTTTTAATTATTTTTTGTGGTTTAACGTGCTGTGCTATACCTCTTGATACACATCAAGTTTTTATCCTTCACATTGTGTCTCTTCTTCAATTGTTTATAGTCTCTGTCTTTCTTAAAATACTACAATTTTGAATAGGTATCTGGAGATTGCACATACTTTGATTGCAAGAGGCTGCCAATGATTTTGGAAACAGAGACACTAACAAGTGTCCCAGTTGGTGTGCCGATTTCTAACTGTGATGTTGTACTGGTTGCTGAAAATGCTACAAACAATCAGGGAGAGATATGTGTTGGTGGTGCCTGTGTTTGTAGTGGTTATTCTTCTAAGTCTTCAGTTATGCCTTTTGACAGTGTCAAATTGCACAAGAACCTAATCTGCAACTGTTTGGTTGATAATTGTGGGAGTCAATTATATTACAGAACCGGTGATTTTGCTCAATGGCTTCAAAGTGGCGATTTGGTATTCTTAGGGAGAACTGACCGCACTATAAAAGTTAATGGAAACCGTGTAGCTTTAGAAGAGGTTGAAAATACACTCAGCGAACATCCTGATGTTGTTGATGCTGCGGTCATTGTTCGTGATGGCCCAGAGGGGCTCAAGGACCTTGAAGCTTTTTTGGTGTTAAAAGATAATGAAAAGTCTGGTCATTTGAGCAAATCTTCTATAAGAAGTTGGATGGTTGGAAAAGTTCCTTCTGCCATGATTCCTAACTACTTCATATTCATCGAGTCGTTGCCTATATCATCCAGCGGTAAAATTGATTATACAGCATTGAAAAATTCAGCGTTTTCCAACATGCATATCCAGAAAAAATTTGGGATTAGCGATACCAGTGATCTTATGGACATTTTAGAAAAGGTTTGCCCTACCCTTGTGTCGAAACTTTCTATTTTTGACTTCTTTATATAAACTGCTATTGAAGCTGATCCATTGGGACAAGTACAGTTTCTCTCATTGAATGGCAATTTGTTCTGTTAACCGAAACTGATGGCTTTTTGACAGGCATTTTGTGATGCTTTAATGGTTGAAGACATTTCTGGTGATGATGATTTCTTTATGATGGGTGGTAGTTCCATTACTGCAGCTCAGGTTTCTTACAATTTGGGCATTGAGATGAGATTACTTTATGAGTATCCGACTCCATCGAAGCTTCACAATGCCCTCCTAGATAAGATAGAGTCTTCTAGAATAGATGTCAGAACTGATACCAGTTGGAAATCAAATTCAGAAGCAAGTGGCTGCAATATCTTCCATGCAACTTCTAACTTTAGTCTTAAATCAAGTGCGTGGTTGCCTAAGAATCTTCATGAAAACAATGATTATAATGATCCTGTATCCAAGCGCTTCAAGGTTGATCCGGACAAGTATATTCCAAAATATAGTAATCTGAGTCATGGATATCTTTGGTCTACATTGGTGCCAGCCTCATGTTCATTCAGCCGATGCAACCAAGTTATGAATCAACATTGGAAGTCGAGCAAAATCCATCAGTTAAGATTGTCAGAAGAAGTTCCAAGAGAAGGCTTTTCCATGCAGGAATTATGGAAGGTTCACATGGAGGCTTGTGTAGATGCATCACCACTTGTTGTGTTTAAAGATCAAGATGTCTATTTATTTATTGGATCTCATGCGCATAAGTTTATTTGTATCAATGCCAATAGGTACACCAAAATAAAACACTACTAATATGAATTACCGGCCATTAATTTTCATCATTTTTCACCTTCTAATTTGGATTTTTATGACCAACTTTGAAACATCATGTTTAATGCTTGAATGTGTCTTGATCTAATTTGTATGAACTTCTTTTAGGTCTTTTCTTACTGGCTTAAAATCAGTTATGGGTTAAACATCTGAGAGGTGGTTTTTGGTGTAAGAGATGGAATGTGTACAAAAAGAAATTAAGTGCATATAAGGGTTTTCAGGTCTTCCAAAAGTCTACATGTCCAGAATCTTTACTAATAGGGAAGGGGAGATGCTTTTGGTGGTCTGGATCATGTGGTCTGATTCCACCGGTAGCATTTTAATACTTTTAATAATCTTTAGATTGGATGGGGTGCTCTTGCAGTGTTTTTTTTTTCTTTTTAATGTACGTAACTGGAGTATACTGCTTATGGGTGATGGGGTTGCTTTGTTCTAATTTGGTTTGAATATATCATAAGCATACTATGCTGCCTTATAAGAATATAAACATCTTTCTTAACGTACCTTTTGTTGAATGCTCTTTTGGCTAGAATTTCAAATTTAAGTCTTCAAACTGCTGTGAAAATTCTCATCATTTTTCACGTTTGATCATGAATTTCAGTTCTGGCATGAACTCTTCATATAATTGAGCCACTATTTACTTGTGCAGCGGTTCTGTCCAGTGGGAAGTCAGGTTACAAGGACGAATTGAATGTTCTGCAGCAATTGATGCTGACTTTTCTCAGGTTTTTCTTCTTATTATGCATAAATTACCATGTTATTCCATCTCCTCTGAGTTTGTGGGAGCTTTGACTTTGTTATATCTAATATTAGGTTGTAGTCGGATGCTATGAAGGGAAAATTTATTTCCTTAACTTTGTCAATGGCAGTATTTGTTGGACTTTCCAAACATGTGCTGAGGTATGATGATAAATAAACACTTCTCTATTATTTTTAAATGCGAGAAGTTGATGCCAGTTCCTGTGTTTTTTTTACCAAGCATCGGTTTGTTGGGTTCATGTTGTATTTGGTTGTAGTAGTATTATTTTAGGAAGGCTGGCATGACGAGAAAATGCAGTTACCATATCTCTGTAGCATTTGTTTCTCATGCTATTTCAACTTCTGATGATGTTAGTGGAACTATCTTGCAATCTTTCTGTACGTTGATTTTTCAATCTGTGCACAAAACTTCAGAAGTTGTTAGCTAAATTATTGTTTCATTATTTTCTTCTTTTGGTTTTGCTGTTGTAGACGTGGATGTTTTATGCATGTATGTATATCCAGCACAAACTTTGAGAAGTTCTCCTACCATTCTATTTCTAGGATTCAGTTTTGTATTAAAGCTATAAAACAAGTTATTCAATTTGTCAGTCTGTTATGGCAAAGAGTCATCTGGCTGTAGTATTATAGAGTTGGATCATTACAAGGTTATGGTCCAGGTTAGCCCTTCCATTGCAATTAACATGAAATTAAAAACTTTTGTAAAGAATTCTTTACTTTTGGTTGAAATATTGTGTTAGGAATGGTTTTCCTAACAGACAAGCATTGGGTAGACAAGGAGAAGAAATGGGGAAAGGAGAAGAAGGAGAAGAAGTGGATAAGGGGAGAGGAAGGAGAAGAGAAGAAAAACGTGATAGAGTGATTTGGTATTCTATTCTATTCCTGACATTCCCAGTATATATAACAAAATAACATGACAGTAGCCATTTCTTTTCTATATATTTTAATCTTATCTTCAAGTCCCTAGCCAGTTTTTCGTTGATGAAGCTGTGGGTAGAACCGCTATCTATAAGAATCATCCCCTGTTTGTTTTTGATCTGACCCTTGAGCTTAAGAGTATTATCATCCGTACTTGATCTGACCCTTGAGCTTAAGAGTATTATCATCCGTACTGCCCTCCATTGCATTCATGGAGACCACAGACCCATAGTTACCATCTTCAATCTCACCCTCGACTTCTGTTGATTCTGCATCTTCAAAGTGACCATCAAAAAGAGGTTGATCCATTTTGGGAAGGAGTCTACTCAGGTACCCCTTGTATGGTAGTTCAACATGGCTGGTTTCATTCAGTGTGGGTTCGCGTGGTAGGGTAAGATGCCTCTGGTAGTGGCAAGGGAGATGGGTGTGGATGAAGATGTGGCGGTCTCCTTACCCTTATTTTGAGCTTGCAACAACTGCAAAATCTGATTAAATTTCCCATCATTATGTAACTGTTCATTCCTTAGTTGATCATAGTTTCGTTGCTGCTCTTTTTGAAGAGAATCAAACCTCATACTATAATTGAGATTCATGGTATTGATCTTTTGAAACAATGCTGTTAATTGTTCTTTAATGGGATTCTGGTCTGGGTCTTCAACGGGTAAGTTTGTATTCTTTTTTGTGCTTTGACTCATGGTGGCAATGATGAATAGGCAGGGGATTGTTTCTTTGATACCAATGTAAGGAAATAAGGATTGAAGAACCTTACTACAGTCGCAGAATAGCTGAAAGAATAGTTAAGGGAAAGGAAGAATAGGAGAGTAGGTAGAGAAGAAAGAAGGAAATCAGAATTCTGTATATTCCATATTGTTTTTTTTGTAACTTTTGCAATCATAATATAAGACAATCGCATATTCTGTTCTAATAACTTATGACAGTACTAGCAGTTAGGAAAAAGAAAACAAAATAACAATTCAAGATGACCAACGCAACCTGCAATGAGCTAATTCCTTCTACGCCCTTCCATGATTCTTCCTCTGATACGTGACATATTGCCATCACTTTCTTTTTCAATTTTAATTTTAATAGTTATTCTGGTTCCATGAAGGGCACAATGCCGGATATCATGTGACTAAGGGTCAAACATAGTTCCACTTATGTCACTTGTTTTAAGAATCAGATGCTTATTTTTCTTTTCACTTATTTTAGAAGTCCACTTCTAATGCCTGTTTTATTCAACATTTGGTGAAGGTGAAGTGCCAACCGGTTGTTGATGTGCGCAGACAATTAATCTGGTAAGATATTGCTTATGCTTTTTCAGCTGAGCTTAATGATGTTTTCATATGTTGCATAAGTTAAAGATGAACTGTGAATGATCAAACCAGTGGTTTATATCCAATTCATGTTTAACCAAATAACAGTACAGGCATTATGTAAAGTTGTATTTCTATTTGTGCATGCAGAAGCTTCCTGAGTTTATATCTTGATGTAATGGAGAATGGTATTTGGAAGAAAAGTACATTTTAGTATTCAGTAGTCGTACCTATTTATATACAAATAAAGAATAGAAAAAGATCCTAGGATATCTCACAAGATAGAAACTAACTTATCTAATCTATATTTGAATATACAATCAAATCAAATCATATCTATAACCCTCCCCCTCAAGTTGGAGCGTATATATCGATCATGCCCAACTTGTCACAAATGTGTTTAATTCGAACTCCATTAAGTGCCTTAGTAAAAATGTCTCCCAATTGGTCTGCAGTCTTTACAAACCCTGTAGAAATTAAATTATGTTGAAGTTTCTCCTGGATAAAATGACAATCTACTTCAATATGCTTTGTTCGCTCATGGAAGACTGGGTTTGAGGCAATATGAAGGGCTGCTTGATTGTCATACCATAATTTTGCCGGTAGCACGGGTTTAAGTCCAAGCTCATCCATAAGATGCTGAACCCAAAGAGCTTCACACACTGTCTGTGCCATGGCTCTGTATTCTGACTCAGCACTCGATCTGGATACAACAGTTTGTTTCTTACTTTTCCATGATATCAAATTACCTCCTACAAACAAACAATATCCAGTGATCGATCTCCTATCACACTTAGATCCAACCCAATCTGCATCCAAAAAACACTCAATATCAACATGTCCATGATTTCTATAAATAATACCACGACCAGGTGCATTTTTCAGATGACAGAGAATCTGCTCTACAGCGGCCCAATGGTTAACTGTAGGAGAATAGAGAAATTGACTAACAACACTAACATAATATGCAATATCTGGCCGAGTAACAGTAAGATAATTCAACTTTCCAACCAACCGTCTATATTTTTCAGGATCTGAAAACAACTCACTATCATCTTTCATAAGTTGTAATCCAGGTGTCGTTGGCATACTAGACGGCCTTGCCCCAAGCTTCCCTGTCTCTGTTAACAAGTCAAGAACATATTTCCTTTGTGACAAGAAAATACCCTGCTTACTTTGAGTCACCTCTACTCCCAAAACGTATCGCAATTCACCTAAATCTTTTGTCTGAAACTGGGTATGCAAAAATGATTTCAGAGACTGAATGCCTGCAACATCACTGCCTGTAATGACAATATCATCAACATACACCACCAGAAGAACAATACTGAATTCAGTCTACTTATAAAAGACAGAGTGATCACATGTACTCTTATGCATTCCATATTGTTGAACAACATCGCTAAATCGACCAAACCATGCACACGGGCTCTGTTTTAGTCCGTATAAAGACTTTTGAAGTTTAGAAACCTTCCCATGCTCCCCCTAAGCAACAAAGCCTGGTGGTTGCTCCATGTAAACTTCTTCCTGGAGATCACCATGTAAAAAAGCATTCTTGATATCTAATTGGTATAATGGCCAATCATAAGTAGCTGCTAAAGAGATAAAAAGTCGAACAAAGGTCAGTTTAGCAACAGGAGAAAAGGTGTCAGAGTAATCGACGCCGTAGGTTTGAGCATAGCCCTTAGCAATAAGACGGGCTTTTAACCAAGATACTTACCCATCAAGATTAACTTTAACCGTAAACACCCACTTACAACCAATAGCAGTCTTACCAAGGGGTAAATCAACCAACACCCATGTACCATTGGTATCTAATGCAGTCATTTCTTCGATCATTGCCATCTTCCAACCAGAATGAGATAAAGCCTGAAAAACAGTCTTAGGAATAGAAACGGAGTCTAAAGAAGCAATAAAGGAGTAGGTAAGTGGAGACAAATGATTGTAAGTAACAAAAGAAGAAATGGGATGAGCACATTTATGTTTACCTTTACGAAGAGCAATAGGGAGATCAAGACCAGTAGGAGCAGGATCTGAAGACGGAGGGATTATGGTAGGACATGAGCCAATAGACTGGGGGCTACGAGCATACACCTACACAAAACGAGGTTTAGGAGGAAGTGGGGGTGGGGAGGGAGGTGGGTTGGGAACAGTATAAATCAGAAAGGTATCAGTCTCAGTCTCCCCCTGTCGGTTAATGGGAGAGGAAGAGGAGAAGAACGGAACATCTTCCCAGAACGTAACATCAATAGAGACTAGATATCGTTGTAAGTCAGGAGAATAACAACGATATCCTTTTTGGAGTCGGGAATACCCTAAAAAGACACATTTAAGAGATCGAGGTTCGAGTTTGTTAAGTTGTGGACCAACATGTCGAACAAAACATGTACAACCAAAGATACGAGGAGGAATAGAAAACAAAGATAGGTTAGGAGAAAGTGTGAAATGGAGTAGTACCTCGAACAACAGAAGATGACATACGATTAATAAGAAAACAAGCAGTAGAAATGGCATCCGCCCAAAACTGAGAAGGAACTTGTTGTTGAAAAAGAAGAGCACGAGTAGTTTCAAGAAGATGACGATTTTTGCGCTCTGCAACACCATTCTAAGAGGGTGTATCAATACATCAGGTTTGATGATGAATTCCATGTTGAGTCATAAAGGATTGAAATGAATGAGATAAGTATTCTTTGGCATTATCACTACGTAAACATTGCACAGAAACATTAAATTGTGTGCGAATTTCAGCACAAAAGGCAGAAAAATGATGAAACAATTCAAAATAATTTTTCATTAGATAAAGCCATGTTACACGAGAATAATCATCTACAAATGTAACAAATTACCGAAAACCATTCTTGGAAGAGACGGGACATGGACCCCAAACATTTGTATGAACTAAAGCAAAAGGTGAACAAACACGTTTATTGACTCTAGGACCAAGCGAATTGCGATGATGTTTGGCAAACTGACAAGATTCACAGTAAAAAGACGACAAATTGTTATACTGTGGATAAAGCAGTTTTAACAAAGATAGAGAGGGATGACCTAACCGACAATGGGAAATGAACAATTCAGAAGTCTTGGAGCAAACAAGTGAACGGGAAACAAGCATATCCAAGATATACAACCCAGCTGACTCATGTCCTCTACCAATAATCTTCTTCGTCGTAAGATCCTGAAATAAACAATGATCAGGATAAAAGGAAATAGAACAATTCAAAGCACGTGTGAGTTTACTCACAAAACTAAATTGAATGAGAAATTTGGTAAATGAAGAACCGAGTTTAAAGAAATAGAAGAGGTTGGTTTGATGGTTCCTGAACCTAAAACAGCAGAGGTTGTGCCATCTGCTAATGTAACGGAAGACGATGAAGGGAAAGAATGAAAAGATGAAAACAAGGTAGAATTACCTGTCATGTGATCTGTGGCATCGGAATCAATGACCCATTTGGTGGAGGAAGACAGAAGACAAGAATTTTGATTACCTGACTCAACATCATTAGAAGGGGATGTAGTAGACTGTTTCAAGGCTTCTCGATATTGCGAGAATTGGGCAAATTCATCGGCAGATACTAGTATTGAATTTGAAGAAGTTGTGGCAATATTGGCACGAGGAGTAATGACAGATTGAGAAGATCGTTGAGACAATTGGCAGGTGTGTCGAGTGTGTCCTTGCTCATGACAATAATAGCAAACAACCTTCCCTGAATCCCGAGTAAAAGAACCACTTGGTTGAGACAATCGATGAGGTTGATTTCATCTAGAGATCAAAGCAGAATTTGAAGGTGCTGAACTTGAGGAATTAATGCTATGTTCAGTACGGAGTACTCGAGAGAAAGTCTCATGTAAAGATGGAATTTCGGAGCCTGAGAGAATTTGAGATCGACCAGTATCAAATTCTGTAGGTAAACCAGCGAGAAAATTCATAGTTGCCATTTTCTTGAGGTTAGCATGCTGGACTTTCACATCAGGACTAAAAGGCATCAAGGTCTTCAATTCTTCATAGACTTTCTTAAATTCCGTAAAATAGGCCGTAAGAGTCTTATCGTGTTTTTCAGCACGATAGAAGGCCTTGCAGATATCATATGTTCGGGTAATACTACCCTTGCCTGAATATAGAAAATCAAGGTAATCCAACAATTCCTTGATTGTCGCACAATGACTTGACATCCTCCCGTTTCCATTTCAAATGCTTCTCTTTGATAATGCTACTATTAGCATCATTTGATGTGTGGAAGGTGGTGGATCATCCACCATGGGAGTGTCTTGTTCAATACTCAGTAGATACATGTCTACTGCCTTTCGCCAATCATAGTAATTGGTGGCTTTAAGCTTCTCATCGCTGATTTTAACAGCTAAGGGAATAGCATCAGAAACAGTAATCCTGTTGGCTGCCATTGGTAAACAAAACCCAAGCAAAAATCCAGGAAGAAATAGAAATAGGAATGAGAATAGGTGGCGATCAAAGTAGGTTACAAATGGCCTTGGAAACCTCAACTAAAACTCGGAATCGTTTGATCAAGGAGCTGCGGAAGGTGAAGCGATGCCGGAGAAGAAATCGGAGCCTCACCGGAGTGTGCACGCACCTCCACGCGCCGGCGCATGGAATCAGAGCTGAAAATTGAAAACGTGCGTGAGCCTCATGCGTCGCCTTGTTGGCCACCAGACTTTGTGCGAACGCCGGTCGGAACCTAGAGAAGCTTGTTTGGTGGGTGGTGAGGAAGAACGGCCACTCTCTTGGGTGGCACAAAAGAAGCGAGACAGCTGTTCACAGGGACAGCTTATAGCCAGGAACGGCTGAAGGGACGGGCTCTGATACCATGTAATGGAGAATGGTATTTGGAAGAAAAGTAC
This sequence comes from Dalechampia spathulata, assembly GCA_948192965.1. NCBI lineage: Eukaryota > Viridiplantae > Streptophyta > Magnoliopsida > Malpighiales > Euphorbiaceae > Dalechampia > Dalechampia spathulata. The sequence continues at coordinate 11,289 of CANYBF011775232.1, read as the reverse complement.
ATTTTAGTATTCAGTAGTCCTACCTATTTATATACAAATAAAGAATAGAAAAAGATCCTAGGATATCTCACAAGATAGAAACTAACTTATCTAATCTATATTTGAATATACAATCAAATCAAATCATATCTATAACACTTGAAAAGCACTACATATGATTGATGTAGAGAAAATAGTTAGCAAATTGATTTAGCGAGAAAGTAAAATGCCAAGGTCACAACAAGATATAATATCATTACGTTGTTAGTAAAATGAAATAAAATATGGTGTGAGAATCTGCTTAATAGTCTTCTGCCGCTTGGTCATTTTCTCTTTTTGAAAATCTAGAGGACAAAAGCATTTCAACGATAGTGGAAACTATGATGGCATTCACTAGCTCTTTAGTTCACAACCTCCTCTAGTTTTGTCACCATATTTCCTTAACGACAATGCCCATGTCCTTGGTGGACTTTGATTAGACACCATAAACTCGTTTCTAAATACAATTCTCAAGCATGGAATGAGAAATATTTTTCCTGATCTATATCTGTTATGCCTTAGCCAGTTCAATTTTTTTGGTAAAATTGGCTATCATGTAAGATCTCCATTGTCTTGTTACTTGTGTAGCATCTCAACTGCCATGTTAATTTTCTTCAAAACATCTATTTGGATTGTGACAATTTGTTGATTTTAAGACAAATGGTTTGCAGGTGTGGCTCCCATGACCACTATTTATATGCTCTTGACTATAGAAACCATTGTTGCATCTATAAGCTCTTGTGTGGAGGAAGTGTATTTGGGTCACCTGCAATTGATGAGGTGAGCATTTGCATTCAGTTATTAAAGGAGTTACTTTTAACTTTGGCTAGTGGAACAGATCCATGACCCATCTATGTCGACTGTGTGTTGTCTCATTTTCAGTTACTTTTGCTCTTTTTGCACCAGGAGCAACACATTTTTTTTTATATTTCTTTCTATGTCATCAAGTAAATTTATATAAAATAGCAACTTTTATGATTTTTATTTTGCCTGGTTTAAATGCTCTTTATATTTCATTCTTTTATTGTGTTTCTTTTCTTGGTTTGATGTTTTATCCATTCAACTGATCCCTCATTCATGTTATCCAACTGAAGAAACATGAAACAGATTTCCTTTTGGGTGGAAGTTAGCCGTGGAACCCAGGAGCCCTGCCATAATTACGTCCAATTGCATCTATTGAGCTACCCCATTTGGCTGCCTCACTCATATATTACATTGCACATTATTGCAAAATCTTGTGTTTTCAAGTATACAATAAGTGGAATATGAAAATGCCTGGTCTGTCTAAATACTTAATTGATGTTCATTAGGCCCATGACATGCTTTGTGTGGCTTCAACTAGTGGTCGTGTGACAGCCATATCTATGAAGGTATAATGACCTGCAACTTATGATCTCCTTTCTATATTTTGCTCAACAGTTCAGTCTCATTCCTGCTACTGTGTTCTATTGGCTTCATTACCAGATCTAGTGACAGCCACTATACTATCAGATTAGTTCTGTACATAAAGCATGCATTTCTAGGAAAAAAAGTGATTCACCTTGGGGTGATTTGATTAGGTTAAAAATGAAGTCAGAAGAGATGCTAACAAATCAACTGTCATTATTGCTGCGTGCTAACAATCAATTGGCAGCCTATTTTGTATCTTGCAGTGAAACTTATCAAGATAGAATCTGATGTCTCACTGGTTGTAACTGTAATGAGGAGAGGCCATGATTATGATGGAAATTACTGGCCCAAGCCAGCAAAAGCCGTTTTAGGAATGCAACATAGACTGCATGCATCTGGTCTCCCCAAAGTTTGCAACTTTGGAGGTTTCATGCTGTTGGAGAATTTATGCTAGTTTATTTAGTTGGCCTTTTTGAACAAGTGCAGGGTTTACCATTTCATACATTATGGGAGTGTGAGCTAGAGGTGCCAGTGTTTGGGTCACTTGCAATTAGTTCTTCACATGCAAAAGGTATGCATAGTTTTTGAATGTGCTGATAGATTAATCTCTTCATAAATAATCCTTATGTGCATTTTTCTTTTGATGCAGTTATTTGTTGTTTAGTGGATGGGAATGTTGTTGCATTGGATTTAGTTGGATCCATCATTTGGCGGGTATGGATCGTCCCTATTCTATAATATTCAAATTCTTGTTTTTTTTTTTCATGTATTTGACCATTGTTGCTGATCTGAATCCTCCTGGATTTGTTCATTTAGCCGATGATACACCTGCAATGCAATAACACTAATAACCAATAGTCCACTACTTCCTGCTGCCTCATTTTCCTGGAGAAACCTATGCGTTTATTGCTAGTACATTTTATTAGCCCGTTTTTCTGCCACGTTAAATGCATTTTCTGTCAAAATTTTATGCTACAGCTTACTTAAAACCCTTATCTTATTCAGTGTAGAACTGGTGGTCCTGTGTTTGCCGGAGCTTGTATGTCTTCTGTGCTTCCTTCTCAGGTGAATTGTTTCTTCTAATTCTTTGTATTAAGAATGATTATTAATTCTGATTATGGTTAAATTTTATCATTTCCCGCACTCTCTCAGCCAATTTATATCAAGTCAGCACTGCACGAGTAAAGGAATTGTTTTAAACGAAACTTTGCGTCTCTATAGAAAGGACGAGGGAACTGAAATTGGGGTCAAAGTTTAGATGTTTGTGTGAAGATATTTGGATTTCAGATGATTTCCCGCTTTGAAGTGAAAAATGAGAGTAGTATCTAACATTGGATCAATGGAAGATTAACAACTTCGGGGACAATTATATTTCTTTCTTTCTTTCTTTCTTTTTTTGACAAAGGTCAAAATGAGAGCTATTATTACAGAACAGCGAAAAAAGATAACCTGAGAGGTTGCTGATACAAAGAAATCATCTCCATGTATCTAACTAATTAGATGAATTAGAACTTTGGTCAAATTTTAGCCAAACTACCTTTCTGACTTTTCTATATTCTTTCATAACATCGTTTGCCTTATTCTGAAACCACATTCCTGCAAGGCACAAGAGCCTTCCAAGTACACTTAATAGAAAAGGCCGCCATCTGATTAATATTCCATATAATCCTGTCTTCATTAACGAAGTAATTCTCCTTGATACACTTCCAAGCCTGCCCTGTAACATCATCCACAGGATCTGGTAATCTCCACATTCCTTGTCACCAAACATCACAAACCACAGCTTTCTTATTCACATCAGCCTCCACAATTATTATAGACGGGTATCTTTGTAAGGCGTACCACAGTGTTCACATAATGTTGAACGTCCCAGAATAATCAGTTCTGCAGAATTGTAGACATTCTGACAGTTTATTGTTCTTCTGACTTCATGTTTGATCGTAATTCACCAAACCATCCTTATTGCACCATTTAACCATGCTTCAACTGGCAAATGATTATATCAATAAAGCTTGTGGGCCATTTTCCGGAAAGTAACTTCCAATATTATTTTTGTTTTCCCGCAATCACATTTCTTGGAAATGTTTTCAGATGCATATGTTCACGCTGTTCTCCGATATTGTGTAAAACAAGTCTAACTTACCTTTTCTTCACTTGTGAATTTGATACAAGCATGAATTATCTTACTTTGATACAGGTACTCATATGTTCAAGAAACGGTAGTATCTATTCCTTTGAAATGGTAAGGCTCAATACTGATTCTATATCATCATGCATCTGAAGTTGAAAAAGTGAATTGATATCGTCAAAACCCTTTTAGCTAGGGAGTAAGGATTAGTCAACTATGCCAATGGAAGTTGAAAAATTTTATGTTTGGTTTCTGGTGCTGACCAAAATGTAACTGGTGTTGCTCTTGCTCAATGCATGTGATCTGTATAGGCATATCAAATTACGCCTGTAGCATTACCATAGGCCACCTGAAACAGTTTGATTTTTGATGTTATTATTTAGTTGGCATCTGATTATTTTAGTTGATTAATGGAGTTATTGAATGACATCTTGTTCTCTCTGTTTCGCAGTTATGTAGATTCCCCATTTTGACCTTAGACTTGCATTTTGTTAATAAACCTCAAGGCAAATATGTTTTTTTTAAATAAAAAAATCAACCAACTTGTCTGACATGCAAGAGGATGTCTAAACATGTATGAAAAATATAATTATGTTTCTTTCACTGAGGTAGAATCAAGCAACTTAGCTCTCTTCTGTGAGCATAATGTAGGATTCGGGGAAAACAATAAAGGTCCTTCTTGTTACTTAATAAGGCATTTGAATGGCTAGGGTTCTTCCTTGCTTTTAGGCCATGTTCGGTAAATGTAGCAGTTCTAGTTTTAGTGATTGTCAGTTGTTCTATTAATGATCAGTTATTAGATATTATCATTAGTGTTCAGTTTGTGAAGCTTCTACTTAAAATAATAGTTTGATTAGTTGTTTCATCTAAAACAATAAAACAATGATTAACCTCCAAAAGCTTGGAAATATAGTTTTCCCTAGACTTCTCTTTCAACATCTAAACTCTCACATCAATATTACGTCACTAACAGGATTAAAAAAAACAATGTTTTGACTAGGTAAAAACTCTAAAAGCTACCTGGAAAGCTATTTCCGGAATAGGCATGGGTAATGATTGTTCTCATGTCATATTTTTCCAGAAAGAGAAAATTATCAGTTAACAAGGTGTCCCTTTTATTCGGGGATATAATATCAACACAATTATGTGAAAAGTTTAAATTTGTTCTGGATTCTGCATCTCTGATATTATTTGATCAATTCCTGTTCTTTTTTTATTGTTAATTTTTGGTATGGTTACAATTTCAAGCCATAATCTGGGTGTATGAAGTTATGCATAAAATTGAAGGATTTACATCTTTAGTAGTGCTACTACACATCTGTGACCTACGGTTCGTTTCAGGAGAAGGGTGATGTACTCTGGGAGTACAGTGTTGAAGATCCAATAACTTCATCTGCTTATGTTGATGAGCACTTACAGCTGGTGTCTTCCTCCTTCCTTGTGCCAAACAGGTATTGGTAAAGGAACTGCTGAATTTGCCACTAATTTCAAATGCATATAATGTAATGCAAATGCCCTTGAAATTCTCCACAGGTTGGTTTGCGTGTGTGCAAGTTCCGGAACCATACGCTTGCTTCGCATCAATTTGGATGTTGTCGGGAAAGCAAATAGATCAAGTAGAACCGTTGTTCAGGAAATTGCTAGATTGGAGCTTCCAGGAGACATTTTTTCTTCACCAGTAATGATTGGGGGCAGGATTTTTGTTGGCTGCAGAGATGATCATGTGCGGTGCATTTCGTTTGAAATTTAGAGCGAAATGAATGTTCTGGCTTTTGTTATACAGCCATCTAAAGTAATGCATGGATCAAATTGTCAGCTAAAAGCTTCTGATATGAACGGAATCTGTTCCTTCTGGTGCGCTTGTTGCTAACATTTAATCACCGGAATCAGTCTCATAAGTTGCAAGCTTCAGCATTTCTCACGTGACCTCCGACATGAGTTTTTTTTTTTATTATGAAAGTTCAATCTTGCCTAGTTTTGTATCAGAGTATGTATGCAGCTCGATGAAATGGTCCTTGGAGGATAAAAGAGGTAGATTATATTGTGTTGTATTTCAGCTTAAAAGTTAAAAGGCTTGATGGAGGACAACAAAGATAAGAGCAGCTGAAATCCTCAGTAAGTCGAATCAGAGATCAATCCAATTGGGTATCTGGAAGACCTTCCCCAGAAGTTGGATATTCTTCCGGCTGATGCGATTCGATTTAACCTACCTGTTCACCATATTAAAACAAAAACAGCAAACATATACAATTTAGTGCAATTATTATGGAAGCCTACATGCCATTGGCAGTCCAACATGAGATATTGAGAATTGCTTGGCTGCAGGTGAATTTGGTTGAGATTTTAAGAGTGGGCAGAATATTAAAATAATAGATTCTTATGTCTCGCTGCCTCGTTGTTGGAGCTTTCGCTGTCACCGGCGGCTTTTGCCTTTTCTGGTCGTCGGTTCTCTTATCTGTTTTTATATTTTTCTACTCGTCAGATTTTGGAGTGTAAATATTGAGGTTCCATGTAATTTCAGTTTCGTTATATTCAATTGTAATTAAAGCCCGATGGCTAATTGAAATTCATTTAACGGGTGATTAAAATTAGGATGGCGATTTGGGTCGTGTCTGCACGAGAGAATACCAGAATCCGATTAGTTTACATGTTATTTGGGTTAACATATGATTAATTTATAAAAATAAAAATAACAATAACAGATAGGATGAGCGGTGAAGATGTTGGTTATTGTGGGAAGCCAACATGATGAAATGCCCTTCAAAACCAAACAAATCTCAAAGCCAACTTGGGCAAGTTGTTGGTATCCTGAGAAAAGAGTTTTGTTTCTCGATGTTGATCATATCTTTGTGGGCTACTGACAGCGCAGGACAGGACAGGAATTAACATTGATTATGGTAATCCATTAATCTTGTAGCTAACATTCTTATGGAAATTTAATATTATTGGTAGCCTCACGTAAAATAAATTAACGGTTAATTAGTTATGAAAAATAATAGCAATATATTAAAAAAAATAAAGACATGTTCGAAATTAACAAACCTTCTCTTGCACATAACAAACCTAACCAATCGATTTTTGAGAGTTTCTAATATATTCATTCTTCTTCTTCTTCAACCTTTCCTGTTTGATGGGCTGCAATATAATTCTGATATTGCACCGCCGTCCGACACACCTCCTCCATCCCTGACCCTCATCAAGGACGGATCATAGCTCCGCCATGAATAATAATAACAACAATAATGATAATAATAATCAATTTAATTCATATTCCAGGAAGGGAGATCCTAGAATATATATCGTTTCAGGTTTTTTCTTTCTTTGTATTATTTCTGGTGGAGTTTTTCTTGGTCTTTATATTTTCTTTCCTGTCGGTAACTCCCAAGCCTGGTTTCCTACCGCCGGTTTGATTCTTGTAGCCATTCCTTGGTTGTTCTGGTTCTTAACGTATTTGTATAGATGCATTAGTCCGAGACACACACCATGCCAGCCTTGCAAATCATTGCCAAGATCTGTTGATGATGATGATGATGATGAAATGGAGGTTTCTGCTGTCGCTGCAACAAACCCGACTGTTGAGGATGATTCACATTCCAACGGGCAGCATCAACCGCCTGATGACGGTGGTCGTCATGTTCATTTTGGTGGTGTTGTGGTGATAAGCGACTATGAAAACAACGATGAGAATGGTGATGGTAATAATTACGATGATAATAGCAGCATTTCTAGTAGCATTATTGAACAAGATGGACATGCAGGGGCTGGCAGGAGCTCAGAAGCCGAGCATGTCTCACCCCCGTTGGATGGAGGAGGAGGGAATAACGTTGATCGTAGAGAAAGCGAAGTGCCATTAAAATTCTCCACCACGGGCTCATCCTGATACATGCATACATGTTCTATAGAACATCCAGTGCTGTTGTTAGATGGAACTTAATGGCTTTAACAAGAATAATCGCAAAGCTTTCTTGCAAGTTATAAGATAAAGGGGATGACCATAGAAAGCCATGAACTTTCTGGATTTGGCCGAAGCGCTGAAAGATTAGGGTAGATATGGATTCTCCCAAGATGTTGGTATAGCTTTTTGTCTTATTCTCTATATATTTCACATGCAAGAACAACGTATTGATGCCATGCAAATTAGGATTTGGGGGGTGTGGCAAGAATATGTGATTTGTATGATTTCACTTATTTATTTATTTGTTGTTATTGCTGGTAACATCCTTCAAAATTCATAGGTTTAAATTTCATGAATCAACTTAAAACACTCGGACCTTTGTTTGTGATCAACTACGGTCGATTATATGGATTCTATTTTTTCACTCAGTACGAATGATTACCTTCGATCATGATTGAAAAATCCCACTTAGATTTGGCTGGATGCATAGACTATTAAGAAATGGGTCTCTGGATTCTTGGCTCTGGATGCAGTTACACCTTTTGTAGGATTATACAATATGCATTTGGGATCATACAATATGCAGCTGTTGCTATAATGCAGGTAAAAACAGATTGCTAAACCAAGCTTAAGGATAGTTAATCCAAGACCGAAAGATGACTCAGGCAGATGTGCATAATCTGTTACTTTGGATTCACTTTCTTCTTCTTCTTCTTCTTCTGGACTTGGCAATGGCAGTCATGAATGCTACTCATGCACCCTAACTTTCTCTTCATTTCCTTCCACATGCTAACCTTTCCTTTCTTCTTCTTCTCATGACAATTCCTGCAAGCATTCTGAATTTCTTCTTTCATTAGGCTGCACTCTTTCTCTAACTCTATCAATTTTATGCTCATTTTCTCCATTTCACTCCTTACTTCTTCTCCTTCCTCTTCCTCTTCCTCTTCAAACTCCACAGCTTTCACATCTTTCTCCTCAACATCATCCACTCCTGTTTTTTGACATGTTTCATCGAAAACCTGAACCTGGTTTGTGATTGTATGTTGCATCTGCAACTGGATTACAAACAGGACTTGGACAGTAAACCTCAATGGCAATCGATTGTTGCTAGCTGCGTGTTCACAAGCTTCGGACGACATTCTATGGCAATCTAATATCTTGCATACCTTCTCTTTTTCCAGTTCTGTGAAATGTCTGTTTTTATCCAGGTAAATGTCAACAGCCCTGTATATTCCGTCGCAGTTTCTCTGTGTTTCTAATGATGCTGCCATTGACATCTCCCCAAGTTCTACAAATGTGTCAATCTTCAAATCTCTGTCACTTGCAACCTCCACAAAGAATTCCTCGATTAGTACCGCCACAGTGATCAGTCCAGAACTATTAGAACTGCCATCATAGTTTCCATAAAAGTGCTTCAATATCCTCCTCAGACATTCAATGTCAAATTTCATTTCCTTGGCATTGCCTTGAGAAGGTATTAAGAGGTCTTTCACTGTTGCCTGTTCTAGCTGTTTTCCGATTCTTTTCTCAAATCCGTTTCGACATTCATTGCTAGATTCCAAGGAAATTGCAAACCTGAGCATTTTGAACAGCAATGCGCATGGAATCAGCCCTTTTTCATTAGGCAGAAGGCTTTCCACAGCTTCAATAACATCCATTGAAGACTTTCGCTTGTAAATTGACATATTCTCACCTTCTTCGCCACACGAGAAAATCCACTTCTCTGCGTACTTACAAAGCGATGCAACCACGTAGTTTGGTGGAATTTGATGCTGATTCACTGCGGAAATGATGGGCTGATATAGCTGAAGAGGAAGAGTTGTCAGATCCTCTGAATCCCATTCAAGACCAAACAGCCTCCGCCTTGCATTTGGTCTATAGTCTTCATCCTCATCCTCACTATCCTCATTATCCATCGAACCTTTAAAAGGATCCCCGAGAAGATTCGGATTCACCTGTGCTTTTTCGACAAGCGACTCTAAACAAGCCTCGAACACACCCAAACGCACCGCTTCTTGAAGAGCTTTGCCTGCCGAACGCAAAGCTTTGACAGTTTCATCCCAACTGGGAAGGACTCTATGTTTGAAGAAGGTGATGGCTTTCTTTAGCAGATTATTAATGCAATAATTTTCTGACATCTCTAAGAAGTTAGCAAGGCAAATGAGCTGGACAACATTCTCAGATGAGAAAGTGGGTTCAGACCCATGGCAGAATCCCATAACAAGCTCAAGATTTTCGGTATCTGCAGGAATATCCTGGAGAAGGCGAGAGAGTTTTACTCGGGGATTTTCTTTGATCATGGCAGATACTTTTGCTGATCTTAGAGCAAGCTTGTTCTACAAAAACAATACAAAACGGATCAAATCCACATAATGTAAAAGAATCTCTTCTATTAGTGGAGGAGCAAAGAATGGTTAAAACATCAATCTTACTCCATCTAAAGACGAGGGAAATCCACGAGCTTGGAGCTGCATTTCTGCTGTGAAAGTTGGTTTGTTCAACCTGAAATTATACCAAAAGCCGAACAATAATCGGAGATAACTGAACCAAAACGAAATGAGCAACAAAAGAAGGAACGCATAAGAAGAATACCAAGATGATGATGATGCGGCATTGTTGTCCATCTATAAGTATACCAGGATCAAATCAAGTTTCTTTCCGAGGAAGGAAAACAAAAAGAAAAACAATCACAAATCCGTCAAAGAGAGAATATACAGAAGAAAGGGGATTTGAGGAGAGAGATGGAAAAAATAAAATCTCCAACCTTCAAAAACTTGGAAAGATTTTCTCCTCGACATGAGGTCTTTCTGTTACGTGGGTTATTGTCCATCTATGACACTTGTAAGCGTATAATAGCAGGAAGTAGTCGATAATGAACCTTAAAAAGTGTACCAGGATCAAATCAAGTTTCTTTCCGAGGAAGGAAAACAAAAAGAAAAACAATCACAAATCCATCAAAGAGAGAATATACAGAAGAAGGGGATTTGAGGAGAGAGATGGAAAAAATAAAATCTCCAACGTTCAAAAACTTGGAAAGATTTTCTCCTGGACATGAGGTCTTTTTATTACGTGGGTGATTGCTTTCATGGGTATCGCCCATATGGTTTTCTTACTTACAACATCTAAGCTCTAAATTGTTTTTTTAATCAACCTATTTGATATCAATTGGTCTATATTATTATTATTATTATTATTATTATTAAATTATATATAATTTATATAGTATTATTATTAATAAATATTCATTCAAATAATAATTATTACAAAAAATATTAATATAACTAATATTTATAAATATTTATATTTTTTAAATATTCATTACTAAATCATTATATAATAATTATTACTAAATAATAATAATAATAATAATAATAATGATGATGGTGGTGGGTAGGGGGAATGGGGAATGGGTAGGCTGCAGAGGGGGGTCGGGTGGTCCACGTGGAAGAATTCATTCTGGCCGCCGGTTAAACTGGCGGTTACACTGCTACCCTTCCACACACAACATGCCACGTCATGCCACGTCATGCCACGTCACACACACGTCACACCTTTTTCATATGTGGCATGACACGTCGTATGGCCACCGATTTAACCGGCAGTCAGGTCAAAAATCATCCTAAGACCGTAATTTTTTTAGTTTTCACCTTAAACCGGTAATTTTTCAACATTTTATCAATAAAAATGTAAATTACCCCAGAAACGGGCCTATAACATATATGGGTGTTTGGCTCTTAACCTTTTTTTTTTATTAAATTTTTTCATCGAGAAGAAGTGCGTAATGAATCGATCTACAGGCTGCCAAAGATAAAGCTAATTGCATTCTTCCTTGGACTTAATTATGATCCACCACATGACT
>CANYBF011774975.1:0-14537 GCA_948192965.1 Dalechampia spathulata | reverse complement strand
GATCTATGTCTGTGAAATTATATCTCACTCATATCAGTAGTGCAAGTATCCTTAGACTTGAGATATCAATGTTATCTTAACTATGGATTACTATACTTTGACTCCTATGCTTTATTCCTCCTTAGGCGGCGTTCATAGTTTGGAGGTTAGGTATGGTATAACATAATTGAAGGTATTTGAATATCAATAGAGAATTCACCACCCCAGATTAATAGTAGGGGTTATCTCAAAGATTCATAAAGTAGTTTTTATTCAGGAATCTCTGGCCAGAGTAGGATGCCCGGGGCGAATATGATTCACAAGGGCATTTTAGGAATAAAGATTATATGACATGATAATTCTATTTTAGGGTATGACTTAACATAATTAGTCATACATTGAGTTGACATTAATCTATACTTAAACCTAAAAGAGATAGTGATGGTGAAAGGAGTTTATTGCAGCGGTGTCTGATATGGAAGGGTTGAAGTCAAACCAATAATTGACCTCCTAATATTTAGGTAATCATGATGTAGAACTAGATACCACTCATGATTTACATGCTAACTATGAGATTTAGCATGTTGCCAACATATTAGGAACCCAAAAGGTCACACAGTTATAAATAAGGAAACAAGCTAAAAGGGCAGTTTTTGCACTTTTGGGAAAGTTGTAAAAACACTTATGGAAATAAACCTAAGACATATGGACTTGACTCTGAATATTTAGAAGTCCATAAAGTTTAAGTTATGCTATGACAAGGCAAGTGAAAGTCACTTACCATATTTTTCACCAGTGGGCTCTGACTTAACTTAAGCTGAAAGGGTTTTAGCTTAACCTAATTTTTGAGTATAAATACAATGTTATGAATCAAAATTAGGTTAACCCTCTTCATTTCCTTCCTTTTGCCGATCAAACCTCTTGTCTAAAGAAAAGGATTCAGCATTCACAAAATTGATTATGGGGAAGACAAAAATTTCATAAGTTTTTCTTCTTTTCTTTGCTAGTTCACAGGAAAGGAGATAAAAGCAATTGGTTGCTTGCTTGGACTTCTTTATTTGCGTGTGGATACTATTGGAGGCTGCCTATTTTGGTGGTTTTTGGTTTGTTACAACCATAAATGATATAGAGTTCAAGAACGAAGGAGATCCGCATTGAAAAGTGAGCGTTACTATTTTTTATGCCATATCTCATCTCATCTTGGATTTTCTTCTATTTTGATGCAAAGATCTATTCTTGGTTTGCTATTGTAAATAAAATTTTAAATTTCTTCCATTGCTTAATCATATGGTAAACCAACACTCCATACCTAGTAGCACTTTGATCTCAAATTCTACTTCTTATTCTGGTGGTAACTCGGGCAATTCTTTGGGAAAAACATCAGAAAAATCACAAACGGTTGAAATATCTAACAACTGTACCTCCTTCCGTCTCACATCAATTACGTGTGCTAAAATTGCCTCACAACCTTGTGACATAAATCTCTGAGCTGTTACTGCTGAAATCAATTTAGCAGTTATCGATGGCACATTTCCCCTATCACTACTGTAACCTATTTTGGATGCTGAAGAGTTACTGTTTTCTGTCGGTAATCCATCACTGCCCTGTACTTGGCTAACCAAACCATACCAAAGATAACGTCATATTCCCAAAATGGCATTTCTACCAAATCTGATAGGAAACACATGCTATGTATACTTAAAGGATACTGTCTCAATACGCTATCCACTATCACATCCCTAATTAACGGACTCGATACTACTATCTCATAACCTAATCCTTCATAACGCATATTAAGTAATCGAGCGAATCACGTGTTAATATACGAATGTGAGGAACCCGGATTAAATAAAACTAAGGCTTCATGATTAGAGATAAAGACATTACCAATCACCACATCAGAAGCATGCTGCTTATCCTGTTGTACCAAAGTGTACACTCTTGTAGGGACAACAACTGCTTAGTTCACCGATTCCTGGCTAACCCCATGGCCTCCTCTACCTCTTTTTGCACTCTGAGGACCTCCCGAACTAACTCTCACACTCGGGTTCTATTGATAGGAGCCACCTTCTAAAATAGTATGAACCGGAATATTATCACATGCATGACACTCCTAGCCATAATGTTTGGCCTGTCCATATCGGTAACATAAATCCGCTCCCATCCGATAAGCCCCATGATGCATACAGGCACAAGTATGATATGCCATCAATCCTGAACCCGTGTTACCACTAGAATATAGGGGTCTCCTACTTTGTGCCCATCGAGGTGGTAATGGTCGAACCCCCATCTATCATGGAGGAAACGAACCCCTAAACTTCCCTCTCTTTGGAAATCCTGATGAAGAACTCAGCTCTCGGAACGGTCTCCTCATCGATTCTTGCCTTGCTTGGTCCTCTTGCATAATGCATTCCTGATTCAGTGCATTGACCATCAAAACTAAGAAGTCTTCATAATTAAAACCATGTACCAATGCCCGAATCCAAAGATTCAACCCCTGTTCCAACATCTTACATCTCTCCCATGCAGACGTTAGAATGTTGGTGGCATAGTAGGCTAACAGTGTGAATTCCTCTCGTACTTTGCCATTGACATATTTCCTTACTTTAAATTAAGAAATTCATGCAGGTTTTGATCTGTATACGCTGTAAGTATGTATTTCTGGTGGAACTCCCTCAGAAAATCATCCCAGGTAAGCACCAGAGGCTCTACCATACTCTATGGAATTGTCTTCCACCACTCATATGCATCGTCTTATAGAAGAGAAATGGTATACTCAAACTTCACTGCCTCGGGACACTTTAACTACCGTAGAACCCTCTATGTTTTCTCCAACCACATTTCTGCTACGTACGGGTCAATGGTCCCAATAAAATCTGTAGCACCATAAGATCTTAACTTCTTAAAATCTAACTTGTACTCTTCTCTAGGTTCCAGCGGAGGTGGAGGTGGAGGTGGAGCTGGAGTAATAGGTAAGGTCTAACCCTGTGCTCACATATATTGAAGAAACTGAGCAAACTATGCTACTATTGGGTCAACTGCTGAGGCATCAACCCTCTCTGCTTGAGGTGCCCTCTCACTGGGTCCCCCTACTTCCTCTTACCTTGGCTGTCTCTCAGCTCTATCCCCTGTACCTGATGTACTCTCCTGGGAATTGAAATTACCCCCTCCTTTTTCACCCACTATAATAGCTCTGTTTATCGATCATAGTACTTAATCTGTAACATAAAACATAAACATAAACCTAACAATCAGTAGCGGTAAGGACTAGCAAACTCAGCATGTGTAGCTTAGTAAATTTAGGTAATAGTCCTAACTGACAAACCTAAAACTTATCGAGCTAAACCATAGCTTGATGAGCTAACAATAGCTCTGATACCACTAAAACATGTCACACCCAGCCCATACCTGGAGTAACATGCTCCCGTAGCATGAATACCGATCTCCCCAATAGGAAACCGATACTCATACCATAAGGGATACCTCGTACATTAATGTACAAGTCGTATGGGGACACGTCCCTGTAGATGGTGTGGACAATAGACCAATAACCCTGGACATCCAAGCATACATTCACAACGCCACATAATAAACTAAAACTACATGCCATTCAATAATCATAATAACTATGCATGGCCAACAACAATACCTAGTCTGTACATCATAAACACCAAAATACGGGACAACTACTGCCTCTATGACTATAAAGCTACAAGCAAAAAGGGACCAGAGTGTGCTTCAAGGTCCAGTACCACTTGGAGATCCGTCTATCTTTACTGACGACCTCTATTCCTTCTCTGCTCGCTCATCCGAGGGCTCCAAAGCTACGTTCATCAAATGACAAACGCTAAGATAAACTCAGTGGTGCTAGTGAATAGATATAAATAGACTCATCACACAATACATGCCAGTTCATTAATCACATATCAATGTATCAACCATTAATAGTATAACATCATGATCATAGTATATGTTTCTCGAGCCTAAAATAGGAATGCAACTATGCATTCATTCTCCCTTGTTCTCATTTCCCATCCACTCTTGTTTTCCGATATTTATGCACATTCCTTTCGCACATACTGGGTCCTGATAGGTACCGGTACTCATCTCCCGAAGGAGGTCACATAAGCATCAATGTACCATATCAAAGTGATATCGAACTAATCACAGAATGTCATGCTCAGACTTTACTTGAGTCATAAGACATAGAAATAGGCCAAGCATAGCAAAACACACAAACTAGCACAAACCTGGAATCAAGTTCCTTTTCACGTAAGCTTAAAATCTCATCTCTAATGATCATTGAGCTAAATTCCTAGTCCTCACATGTCAAAAGCCACTAAACACTCTTTCCCCAGTTGATAATAAGGGTTTAAGAGGGTTTAGAAGGGTTTAAAACTGATAAGAAATGAAAGAACCCTTAATACTTATCCTTTGACTAGTCAAACTTAAGTCGCGTACGACCGTACATATCATAGTACACCCGTACTTTTGACCCTGACTTTTCACACTCGTGCAGCTTCGGGTTTTGTTGATTTGGATTGATTCTAGTCCTCGATATCAACACCGATTAAGCACATAGACCTCTGTGGCTTCCTCTGTGTATTCTGGTGCACAAAACACCTTAGAACTGGTGGGGCCCACCATGGCACCTAGCGAGACCCGCCACTCTCATTTTCCTATTCTGAGTGTTCTGTACATACATAACACACTTCATTATTGCCACTGCACAGCAAACCCTTCGAATTGTAAAATGCTGCATTTCCGGCATTTGGCACTATTCACTATGAACAGTGTATGGTGGGACCCACCACCTTTATTAGCTTTTCGGGATGCTCCGTACACACAGAGCATGCCCTATTACTGCTTACGCAAGGAAAAGATTACAGAATGCAAAATGTTGCATTTTTGGCCTTAGGCACTATTCACCATGAATAGTGCACAGCTAGGACCCATCGGGCACTAGTGGGGCCCGTTGCCCCTATTAACCTATTCTGTGTATTTTGTACTTAAAGAATACATTTTCCAATAGCCTTACATAAGGCACAACGCTTGGCATCGCAAATGCCACTATCCGAGCCCACTACGCTACGGGCCTCACTAAAGGGGATTAGTAAGGCCCGCTACCCCCATTAGCCTACTCGATGTATTATGTGCTTACAGAATACATTTTTCCAACTGCCTTACACAAGGCACAATGCCTGGCATCGCAAATACCATATTCTAGGACCATCGTGCTGTCGGGCCCACCAGGCATTAGTGGGGCCCACTACCCATTATAATCGATTCTGAGTGTACTTTTTGCACAGAACACATCCCATCTGCTGCCTTACTCAAGGCAAAGTGCTTGGCATTCTATTTGCCTTCTTTTGGACCCATCATGCTATGGGGCCCACAGGGGCACTATTCATCATGAATAGTGCATAGGTGGGCCCACCACCCGACTTAGCCTATTTCAAGTGTTCCATGCACACAGAACACATTTCCTTCGGTCCCATGCCCAAAAAATGCTCTATAAATATAGAGCTTGAGGTCTGAATTAAGGACCTCGAATTTGCTCCTGAAGCAATCTAAAACTCTGCCAAAATTATTTTAAAATTAATTAAACACTTAATTAATTTTTCTTAGGGATTTAGAGACAATTGGCTCTAGTTAGGCTCCCTAAACACGCAAGGAAGCAAGATCAAGGAAGAAAAACTGTTGGAATAAGGTAAATCCTCTTATTTTTCCATTTTTCTTCCATTTTCTTCTATTTTTCGGGGCTATATGCTGTGCATATAGCCTTATGTGCACCACATGTAATATAACCTCCAGATTTCAAAGAAAAAGCCATTTTCTCTTGATTTTTCATCCGATCTGGCCACTCCAGTGGCATTCAAGGCTCCCTCATGCCTTAGGTGTCCTGGATCTGCCTAAAAATTGCTAGATCTACAATAATTTTAATTTTAAAAATTATTTTCTTTGAGTTGGTACAAATCCACGAGTAAAACTCTAGTTTTAGGTTCGATCTGCTTAGATCGGGGCTGGATCTAGGGTTTTTGCTTAAAAATCCTTGATTTCCTTCTATTTTCTCAAGTTATGTGTGCCACACATAAGCTATGTGTGGTGCACATAACCTTATGTACGGCGCACATAAGTCCCGATTTTTACAGAAAAACCTGATTTCAACCCGAACCGCTTCGATTTTAAATTTTCCAGCAACTCTAGTAGCTTGTCCATCCAATTGGGGTTCTGGATCTGTCAAATATTGTCCAGATCTACTTGATTTTGGTTTTAAAATTATTTATTTCATTTAATTCCTCAATTAAATGTTTGGTTTACAAAACTGGAGGCTGATTTGTGTTCAAAATAAGGTACTGTCTTCATTAATGTTGCGTACTTTAATCTGTAGATCATTTCTGTATTGACAGATTTCATTTTCTTGCAGATTTATGAGTTATGTGTGCCACATGTTATGTTATGTGCGCCACACTTAGCTTATGTGTGGCGCACATAACCTAATGCGCGACGCACTTAGTTCACATTTTTCCAGAAAAACTGTATTTCGAGCCATATTTTTGCCATATTTTGACGTATCCAGTGGTATTTGAGTCTCACAGTGGCTCAAGTATTCTGAACTTGTCATATAAAAAAATACATTTAATTAATTTTGGCCTCAAAATTAATTTTTACGGTAAAAATGTAATTTTTACTCGTATAAAATGCGGTTTTGAAAGGATTGGATTTTAATTGGTTGAGGGGCTATCTCCAAAATATCCTAAGTGATGTTAGCACTCCCAATTAATTTTTCCATGATTAAATAAAATAATTTTGCCTAAAATTATTTTTATTAAAATGAATTTTCACAATCCGGCTCGTGTTTATTCTTTCAATTATTGCCTAATAATTCTTGGATTTTGACTATTGGTTCATACTTTTAAATGGTATTGGACTAGTCAAATAAATCCAAAATTCATTTACTGCTAATGAATTTATTTGTTTATTTTGCATGTTAATCCATTTGAGCATTTTGGATCGTGCAATTCAAGGGGAAAAAGGGGCATTACTTAATACCCCTGGAAATTATGTATGCGAGGAATTTTTGTAATAGGATAGGATTTATTATTTGGTCTGTAATAATCCCCTATCTCGTGTGTACGCCCCCTAATTTCCTCGATCCCTTTCACCGGCCTTTATTTTATTCGTGTATTTGAATAAATATACTATGTCATCATGTCACATGCCATGTCACATGACACATGCACACACTACTATGCATGCCATGCATATATCGTATGCCATAACATATTATATTTGGTATGCATATATGTATAAATACGTAAATATGCCAATACTCCAAATACACAATCCAATACGCTCAATCAACCAATATGCTTTACCATGCATATATGTGCCATGCCATATCATATACTATGCCATACATATATTATGTTGAATACACATTCACATACGCTCCACTATGCCATGTCATGCATGTCTCATGCCATTCATCATCCCACATGCCATGCATATGATATGCCATACATCACATGCCATGCATATGGTATGCCATTCACTTCACATGCTATGCATATAGTATATACATCATTTAACATGCCATGCATATGGTATGCTACACACTATACCATGTCATGCATATGCCATGATATACATCATTTCACATCCTATGTCACATGACACAAGCGCATTCTACTATACATACCATGCATATGCCATGCCATACATCATTTCACATGCCATACATATGGTATGCTATTTATTATGCCATGACATGCATATACCATGTCATGCATCATTTCACATGCCATGTACATGGTATGACACGCATAATTCACATGTCATGCATCACCTCATATATTATGCATACGGTATGTCATCCATTTCACACGCCACGCATAAGGTATGTCATCCAAATGCCATGTCATACATATACCATGACATCCATATCATGCATATGATATGCCATTGATCCCATGTATCACGCATACGCCAAATGCTAAAACAATCCAAAATGTTAACACATTACGCTATTCGCTATTTGCTATGTTATATGCTTATATACATGCTAGGTTGCCATGTCATGCATATGATACGTCATTCACGTTTGCATATCATGCATATGCCATGCTACTTTACCGCTATTTTGTATGTCATGCATACGCCATGCCATCCAAATGCCATATAACATTATATGTCATTCTATGTGCAACCTTGTAACGCCAAATCATATGTCATGCTGTGTGCGTACATTTACGCTCGTATGCTTGCTTGATTAGGATAATTAATCCCAATTGTAATGGTAAAATTGATTTTGGAAACTCATAAAATAGATCTCCACCACTCGAACACAATCTCTAAAGGGTTTAACTAGCACTCATGCTATGGGTCAGTTGGACCAATCCGGAACCATCCGGTGGTGACTCCCTTGCGACTCTTTTGAGTTCGTATCATTCCTTGAGGGAACCCCTTAGGAAGACTGCGCTTTCACTCCAAGTGCAGTCCCCAATTTGTGACTTTCACAAGCCTCGCTCTGGGTCCCGGTAAAAACTGACGCTCACATGTACCAAACAAAAACTCCTGACAAGCACA
This sequence comes from Dalechampia spathulata, assembly GCA_948192965.1. Lineage (NCBI taxonomy): Eukaryota > Viridiplantae > Streptophyta > Magnoliopsida > Malpighiales > Euphorbiaceae > Dalechampia > Dalechampia spathulata. The sequence continues at coordinate 5,969 of CANYBF011774975.1, read as the reverse complement.
ATTTCTTGTGAAGGATGGTACACCCATACGTCCACATTCTACCTGACAAACCCAAATTCCTGTAAGGTCATGCATGGCCGAACCACCCTTTGGTACACTCGTACGGTCAATCCCCTGTTTTAGTACACCTGTACCACTACTTGATTGCAAGCTAAAACAAAATTAAAGCCTGTTTCCTCACCATACCTATACTAAAACCAATACCATACCTAACAACACTTCCAAATCACCCCTACACAAACATAATGGTTGTCCCTCATCCAACCAAGAAAACATACTCCTCAATAAGTCGACAGCAACACCAATAAAATAGATATACACAAATCACAACACACGAAAACATAGATACATCTATTGCAATACACAAGAATCCATATATCATCAAATACCTTAATCCTACCATTCATCGAATACATGCACACACATTAATGCAAAACTCCTAGGGTCTCTAACATGGATGTGACACCTATAGTGCTATGTGCACCACACATAGCCTATGTGTGCAGTATGGAGTCCTACATGCACATCACATAGCCTTTTGACCCGTCGTATGGGGCCCACTGGGGCCATATTGGGATGTGTGCCCCATGCCCAAGAAGCATCATTTTATGTTCTAAGACATTATGTAACATGGCTCACATTAGATTTGGTCCCGATAAAGCTCCTGACCAAACATCTTTTTTGGCTATATGCTACGCATATAGCATTTTTCCCATATGTCAAATAAGCATCATTTGACATATTAAGACATTGTTCTATGAAAAGCACCCCGAATTTAATCCAGAAAGTGGGCCCCACCAAACATCTTTTTTTTCCAAATAGTGCATGCATAGTGCTATGTACCCCATGTTTTCTATTCATTTATTTCACCTCGTATAGGTGAAGTGTAGCATGCTCTACATGTCAAATAAGTGTTATTTGACATTCTAAGATGTTGTGCTATATGGAGCGTGTTAGATTTGGCCTCGAAAGTGGGTCCCACCAAACATCTTTTTCCTACTACATATTATATGTATAGTGTTATATGCTACGCATATAGCATTTTGCCCCTATGTGCGTCGCTTTGCACGGGTGAAATAGGATGTGCACCATATATCAAACAAGCATCATTCGACATATTAAGATATTATGCTATGAAAAGTGCCCCAGATTTGATCTAGAAAGTGGGCCCTACTAAACATCTTTTTTTTTGTAATAGTGCATGTATAGTGCTATGCACCCCATGTGTTCTATTCATGTATTTCACCTCGTATGGGTGAAGTGTGGCATGCTCCACATGTCAAATAAGTGTTATTTGACATTCTAAGATGTTGTGCTATGTGGAGCACATTAGATTTAGCCTCAAAAGTAGGCCTCACAAAATGTCTTTTTCCTTTTACATGTTATGCACATAGTGCTATGCGCATAACATATAGCATTTTGATGCTATGCACTTCGCCTTGCACGGCCAAAACGGGATGCGCTCCGTATGTCAAACAAGCATCATTTGACATATTAAGACATTATGCTATGAAAAGCACCTTGGATTTGACATAGAAATGTCTTTTTTTACCAAATAGTGCCATGTGCTAAGTGCATTTTGCTTTATACGGGAAAAATGCAACGTGTTCTGCATGTCTAGAACACTCAAAAGAAGTTAAAATGTATGAACGCAAATTAGGGTTGACTTTGATGATTAATTTTGAGCCAAATCAATGAAAACCCAAGATTACATGCATAGGTGAAAAGTCAGGGTCAATAGTTTACCCTCTGATCAACACTATTTTAAGGTGACACTATCGTAAGTCGTTAAAATGAGACTTGATCATAATATGACTTTTCATCAAAAGTAAGGGAGGTACCTAATCGATGCTCGCATCAAGGTTTGATGTTCATGTTGAGGCTTGTGGGGTGCTCACGTTAAGGCTTACAGGGTGCTCATGTTAAGGCTTACAGAGTGCTCAGGTTGAGGTTTGTAGAGTGCTCGCATTGAGGCTTGCAGAGTGCTTGCATTGTGGCTTACAGAGTGCTCGCGTTAAGGCTTGCAGAGTGCTCACGTTGAGACTTACAGAGTGCTCACATTGAGGCTTGCAGAGTGCTTGTGTTGAGGCTTGTAACCAAATTCTACCACTGGGAGCTCAATGCTCAAGCTAAAGGTGATCAATGCTGATCTGGTGCTCATGTTGAGGCTTAAAACCCAATTCTGCCACTAGGAGCCCGGTGCTCAAGCTAAATGATCAATGCTAATCAGAGGTCTTCTGTGAGATTGATGACTTTGTTATGAGGCTTGAAATCATCTGAAATGAGTGTTCAGATGCCTACTACTATGATTTAGGAACCAAAGGTTTGATTCTATGATCTCTGTTGGATTAAGTGGTCAATTGTGGGACCTTTGTGATCGTCTATTAAGTCGATGATCGCGCCATTAAATAAATGTCAAATATCTCTAAAGTTCCATTTAGGAACCTCTGCTAGGTCTTTGACATTTTCTGGTCGATAGTTTTGACCAATAAGAATCCCAATTCTATCATCGGGAGCCCGACGTTCAAGGTATACGATCAAGGTTGATCGGCTGTTACTGCAAGATTGATGGCTTTATTGTAAGATAATTATCTGATGTTAGTGGCCAGATACCTGCTGCTAGGGTTTAGGAATCAAAGACTTAATTCTATGATCTTTGCTGGATCGGGTGGTTACTGCAGAACCAGAGGTGACCGTCTGCTGGGTCAGGGTGATCAACCATCATATCAATTCTCATGCTATCTTATAAGTGTTGAATATCTCCAAAGTTTGAATTTAGGATCCTTTATCAAAATGTAACACTTTTTGGTTAATGCCTTGACTAAAAGTTAAAGGTTTGACTGATTCTAATCATATGCTGGATCAATTTCCTGTTTGTGCTAAACATGGAAAAGCAATTTGTCAGTGAAATTGGTATTAAAATAGTCTAGAAAAATACCTAAATTTTTTAGTATCAGTTTGTTGATTCTGCTGATTCGCAATATGTATGACCTGTGTAGGTACCTCAAGATGCCATGGCTGATGCTACAAGGCTTCTGATAGGATTGCATCATTATCACACCTCTAAGATGCTGGGTATTCAGGTGAGTACCTGTTATAGATGTAATGGAAATGCATGGATGCATGACTTATATGTCTATATGCTTATGTTTGTAGACAAGCAGGAATTTAGAGCATGAGAAGTAGGGTTGCTATGCTCAAATGACTAAGCAGATGGGTAGAGAGATAGCCCGATTGACAGCGCATCTAGAGCACTATAACATTGAGGTCCCAAATAGTCCTAGTCAAGATGAAGACCAATCAGGCGATGATGATGCTTGGAGAAGACATGATGTCTGATTCTAATATACATGATATCATAACTTTGTAGTTTTTGTATTAAAATAATAAGGTGGTGTGTTACAGTCTGACATGTGGCCCTAGTACACTAGGGCTATGGTGTACAAACTTTGAAAATAGCTAAAGGCTTGAACTTTGTAACTTTTGGATTTATTAGTGGAATCCAAAGTTGCTTATTGCTATAAATATCTCATGTTTTATGCTTTATTATTGAAACATAACTCATTTGCTCTTCTGTGCAGAAATTAGATAAATAATGACTCAGTAATCATTGTCTGCTTTTCGTTCTCTTTCCCATCAATGGGGCAATAACGAGTGGAACAGACTTAGCGAGATCAGACTCCAGTATTTGAAGACTTTCCAGCAAGTCATAATCAATAATGTTTTCTTGCACGCTGCTATGAAGTTTTAGGATCCGATAGCCCATATGTTCTGATTCGAACATGTAGAGCTATGCCTGATGTATGAGGAGTTTGCTGCTATCCTCAAAGTTACCTATGAAATGTCGATGATATTGGTAATACGCGTGCCAACCGGAGAAGCATAACTGTACTTGATGAGGGCCTTCGACTCATGATATTGCCCTAATTTTTACATTAGTTTCCTTTTGGAAGGATTATGACTCATCGGGCTATTAATTTTTCTTTGAACCCTAACTTTTACCTGAACTACCCTCTTGGGTTTTTAGCTGAATGGGTCGCTCTAATTTTTGTCTGAGTAGCCTTTTGTAAGGTTTTCAACTTAGCGAGCTTTTATTTTATTTTATTTTTTAGGTTTGGCTTCAAGAGAAGCTAGGAATTCTTGCACCGCCATCGGGTGACTTGCAGAGATACATACTATCATACCCAGCCCATACCTGGAGCGACATGCTCCCGTAGCATGAATAGTGACTTCCTAAGAGAAAGTCATTGTCCATACTATAAGGGATACATTGTAAACACGTTGTATGGGGACACGTCCCTGTATATGGTGTGGACAGTAAACCAATAACCCTGGACATACAATCACATATTCACAATGCCAAGCAATAAAACCAAGAACTATCTATCATATAATAATAATAATAATAACTGTGTATGGCAACATCGATACCTAGTCTATACATCATATACACCAAAATACGGGACAACTACTGCCTCTATGACTATAAAGTTACAAGCAAAAGAAGCCGGAGTATGCATTAAGGTCTGGTACCACTTCAAGATCCGTCTATCTCTATTGACGACCTCTACTCCTTCTCTGCTCGCTCACCTGAAGGCTCTGAACCTACGTCCATCAAATGATAAACACTAAGATAAACTCAGTGGTGCTAGAAAATATATATAAACAAACATACAAAGCCATAAAGCCAGTTCAGCAATCGTATAGAAATTACATAACCTCGTATTGGCTACAAATAGCATAGCAACATCATTAGAGCATACATTTCTCAAGTATGTAGTATGAATGCAACTATGCAATGCATTCTTCCTTATTCTCATTTTTTCCATTCACCCTTATTTTTTGGTATTTATGCACAATCCTTTCGCACATACTGAGTCCCAATAGGTACCGGTACTCATCTCCTGAAGGAGGTCATATATCTATACAGTGCCCTGCACCCCTTTTTTTTTCCTACGGTAGGTCTCGAGACTCATCTCCCTTTTGGGAGGTTATCCATCTGAACGATTCCTAAAAGGAATCCCATAATCGTTATTTGACCCAGTATGCTTAGAGCTGAGCTCTGCCCTCATTACTCGCTTCCTTTTCTCTCTTTTCTATTCTTCCTTCATCACCATGTATGCCATAAATACCGTACATGAAATTATGCTTCATCCATAATAGAATACACATTCATGCTCTTATAAAGCAAGAAAAAGCATCAAGTTTATGCATATAAAACACAATCATCCATAGATCACACCAAAATATTAGAATATCAACACGAAGCCTCATACTTAGCCTTTACTTAAGTCTCAAGGCACAGAAATGAGCCAAATATACTGAAAGCACAAAACCATCACAAACCTGGAATCAAAACACTTCTAAAGGAGGCTTGTAATTGTCGTACCCTGTCGCACCCTAATTTTGGATCGGCTTTGATTCGGATCAATTCCGGATTGATTCTGGGCCATTTAGGGTCCTTTCGGACCATCCTGGGTCCTTTCAGACCGGGCTAGGCCCGTTTAGGGTTTGATTTAGCACCTTAGGGAACATGTGCGATCGCACATGATCATGTGCAATCGCATATGTTGTGTTACACAACATACGCGATCGCGTATGTTCCTGAGGGTAGACCTAATTAAACCCTAATTTGCCATTTTGCTTAGGGACGGGAATTTTGAGCGAAAACCCTAGAACCTAAACAGCCACCAGCAGCCATCAAACACCTTTTGACACTCCAAAACCTAATTCTAATCAATCTAAGGCATTAGGATTAATCAAAACGCACTAAAATCAACTAGAATTAGGCGTTTTAACACCCTCAACTTGGATTCGGATCGGATCATATTGCTATTTTCGTTCCCCAACGCTTTGGAGAATCTACAAGAGGTAAATCACTCCTTTTTTATTGATTGTTCATTGATTATATTGTCATAACATGATTCTAATTGCTATTTTGTATTGTTTGTAATGTTTATGCATGAATA
>CANYBF011774527.1:0-10718 GCA_948192965.1 Dalechampia spathulata | reverse complement strand
TTGGTGATGATGATTTCAAGTCCTACCTTCTTCATCAATTGTTTTACCTTTTTATTCCAAGTCCATTTTTATCCTTTTACTTAAGTGCCTTTGCAATTGCCAACTACCACATACCAACCTCTTAGTCTTGCTTAAACAAACCAGAAATCTAAATAATGGGGGATAGACAGCTAAATCCCTATAGGATTGATATCTACTACAATAACCTCTATGCTTGCAGTGAAGTAGTGAATAAAACTACTATCGTCAAACTGAAAATCAAGTTTTTGGCGCCGTTTCCAGGGAATTATGAGTTTAACGTCACTATAAAGAGAGTAAAGTTTGATTTAAGCATTTTTTTGTTAACACTTTATTTCAATTGTGTAGTGTATGATCAGGAGAACTAAGAACTCTCAATCAATAGTTATAGAAGCTTGTAAAGATCCAACAAGGCTTGAAAGAGAGAACTGGAGAATTGCTCAAGACAGGGTTGTGCAGCAAACTATAGTAGAAATGGCAGAAGAGTAGAGAACTCTGATGGATGTGGTTAGACCTGGTTTCTATGCTAACCAACAAAGCATCATGAGGCCAACAGTTGCAGCCAACAATTTTGAAATCAAGCCAGCTTTACTGTAGATGTTGCAGTCTTTGGTACAGTTTTTTGGTTTACTGAATGAAGATCCTAATGCTCATTTCTTAAATTTTCTGGAGATTTGTGATACTTTCAGGTACAATGGAGTGATAGAGGATGCTGTAAGGCTAAGGCTATTCCCATTTACGCTGAGGGACAAAGCAAAAATTCGGCTGAATTCATTGACCCCTAGGTCAATTACAACTTGGGACCAGCTAGTGCAAGCATCTTTGGCTAAATACTTCCCCTTGGCAAAGACTACAAAGATTATTAAGGAGATCACCAATTTTCAGCAAGTGGATAGTGAATCTCTATATGAAACATGGGAAAGATTCAAGGAGCTACAAAGGAAGTTCCCTCACCACAATCTACCGAGAGAGCTGCTGCTTCAGACATTTTAAAATGGAGTAAACACCACAACCAGAGGAACCATTGATGCAGTAGCTGGAGGGTCCCTGATGAAGAAAATAATAGAAGCAGCATATAAACTATTGGAGGAAATGGCAGTTACCAATGCACTTTGGGCATCAGATAGATCTAGAGCGGTGATTAAAGAACAAAAAGGTGTGTTATCACTTAATGGTGTTAGTGCTTTGCAGGATGAGGTTGCAAACTTGACAAAGTAGATCAGCAACCTATCTAAAGTGTTCAGTTCCTGTGAGCTATGTAGACAAGTAAAACATGCAGTCAATGAATGCAATGCATGTGAAGCCATGGAGTAGGTTAGTTTTATGGGAAATATGCCACACTCCATAGGAAGACAAGGTAACAACCCTTACTCCAATTCATACAATCCAGGATGGAGGAACCATCCAAATTTCTCTTGGAGTAACAATGCAGGTAATGTGCAAAAGCAACAACCAGCACCTCCTTAACAAAACCAATTTGAATCAAAAATGGAGAAATTTATGGAGATGTTGGGAACCAAACTGATGAGCCAGGAGGAAACACAGAAGAGAATGGAGGCCAAGTTTGATCAAATCACAATGAACCATTCTTCCTCCATCCAGAATTTAGAAGTGCAAGTGGGGCAGTTGGCAACAGCAATAGCACAACGGAACCTTGAAGGACTTCCAAGCAATACCGAGCCAAACCCCAAGGAGCAAGTGAATACAATTCAACTAAGGAGTGGTAAGGAGCTTATCAATAAGGGTAAGGAGCCTGTCAATGTTAATGATGAATGTAGGAACAAAGAGAGGAGGCAAAGCAGTGGTGAAGCTGGGACTTCATGGACACACGATGAGGAGCATAAAAGTCACTGCCATGATCCTGCCAATGAACTCCACAATTGTGGAGTTGAGTCCAGGAAGAAGCAAAAGGAGAAGGAGCCTGGACCAGGTAAGTATATGCCCCCCATTCCATTTCTGCAAAGGTTAGTTCAATCTAAGGTAAATGAAAAATTTACTACATTTGTGGAAGAGTTAAAAAATTGAAAATTAATTTGACATTTGTTGAGATGATTTAGGATATTCTAAAATATGCAAAATTCTTAAAGGAAATCCTAGTACATAAATGTATGATCGATGCTACACAACCGATCTCACTAACTGGAAACTATAGCTCAATTTTATCAAGTAAATTCCATCTAAACTGCAAGATCCTGGTAGTTTCACCTTGACATGTAAAGTGGGAGATATGGTATTTAACAAATGTTTGTGTGATTTGGGTGCAAGTATCAACTTGATGCCATATGCCATTTTTCAGAAGCTAGGGATTGGAGAGATCAAGACCACATCAATGATAATACAGCTAGTGGATCAGTCGGTGAAGAAACCTTTTAGGATCATTGAAGACGTGTTAGTCAAAGTAGACAAATTCATCATTCTGGTGGACTTCGTGGTACTGGATTACAATGAGGATGTCAACTGTCCCCTGATTCTGGGAAGACCTTTCCTGAACACAGGAAGAGCATTAGTGGATGTACATGCAGGAAAACTCACTCTCCGGATTGGTGAAGAGTGGATGGAGTTCAGTATGAAGAAGGCTATGAAACGGCCGATGGAAGGTGAGGTATGCATGAAAGTAGATGTAGTGGATGAATGCGTGTCCACTGTCATGAATGGGGAAGTGCAGAATGTCATAATAGCAGAGGAGCTCGAGGTAATAGGTGAGGAGTGTAGTGAGCCAAGTAAAGCAAAAATTCTGGTAAGAGATGCTAACCCTACTCCTCCTTCCATTAAAAAACCACTAGTTTTAGAATTGAAAGTCCTGCCCAAACACTTAAGGTATGCTTTTTCTAGGTCATAATGAGACATTACCAATTATTATATCTAACAAGCTGACCTTAGCACAGGAAGACAAGTTACTCAAGATGGTGCAAAACCACATCCAAACTTTAGGATGGCAACTGTCAGACATTAAAGGAATCAGCCCGGACATGGTCATGCATAGGATCAATTTGGAAGAGGAAAGCAAGCATGTTTGTGAGAGGCAAAGGAGACTCAACCCCAACATGCAAGAAGTTGTAAAAAAGGAGGTAATCAAGCCGCTGGATGTAGGTATTATCTACCCTATATCTGATAGTGAATGGGTGAGTCCTGTCCAATGTGTGCCTAAGAAGGGAGGAATGACTGTGATAGATAATGATAAGAAGGAGTTGCTATCAACTAAGACAGTGACTGGCTGGAGAGTATGTATTAACTATAGGAAGCTGAACACAGCTACTAGGAAGGACCACTTTCCTTTACCTTTTATTGATTAAATGATAGAAAAGATAGCAGGTCATTCCTTCTATTGCTTCCTTGATGGTTATTCAGGATACAATCAGATTTTCATATATCCTCAGATCAGGAAAAGACTACGGCACATTTGCTTACAGGCGTATGCCTTTTGGTTTGTGTAATGCGCTTGCTACTTTTCAATGATGTGTGATTGCTATTTTTGTAGATATGATTGAGGATTTTATGGAAATATTTATGGATGACTTTTCAGTGTTTGGAGACTCTTTTGAGTCTTGCTTCAAGAATTTAGAGTGAGTCTTGAGACGATGCGAAGAGACGAATTTGGTGCTGAATTGGGAAAAGTGTCATTTCATGGTAGATGAGGGAATTATGCTTGGCCACAAGATCTCCAAGGAAGGTTTTAAGGTGGACAGAGCTAAGATTGATGTAATATCTGACCTACCACCACCACAGAACGTTAAAGGTATAAGAGGATTCCTTGGACATGCATTATTCTATCACCGTTTTATACAAAATTTTTCTGTTATTGCTAGACCCTTAACGAGCTTGTTAGTCAAGGATGTTATATTTGATTTCAATGCTTAGTGTTTGAATGCTTTCAACACTTTGAAGCACGCTTTAACCATAGCCCTGGTGTTAACCTCACCATATTGGTCTTTGCCTTTCGAAATCGTATGTGATAGTGACTTTGCCTTAGGATGTGTATTAGGGAAAAGAAAAGATAAGAAGTTACATGCCATTTATTATGTTAGCAAAACATTGACTGGACCTCAATTGAATTATACTACAACAGAAAAGGAACTTCTAGCAGTAGTTTTTGCATCTGACAAGTTTAGAGCTTATCTTTTAGGTTTTAAAGTCATTATTTTCATTGACCATACTGCTTTGAAGTATTTGTTTGCAAAGAAAGATGCAAAACCAAGACTGATTAGGTGGGTGCTGCTGCTTCAAGAATTCAACATTGAAATCAAAGATAAGAAGGGAGCTGAGAATGCAGTCATAGATCATCTTTCACGACTAGAAAAGGATGAAAATGATGGTGAAGAAAGCAAGCCCATCCAGGAGGAGTTTCCTGATGAGTCTGTGTTTATATTACAGAAAAAGAAACTACCTTGGTATGCGGATATGGCTAATTACTTAGCTTGCAGTATAGTACCTTCATGATCTAGATGCTATCGAGAGACTAGACTGGGGCAGCACTAGTATGGCTTATTTGATGCAGGGATTGCATCGCTGTAGTAGGCAATGGAGAGATCGTTTCATCGATTGTTGGCGTGTTATTGAGGTAAGTAGAATTCTATCAATTTTGATACTGGCACTTGATTGAGTCTTTTGCTGACTGTATGTGTTGATCTTGCGGATCATGGCATATGAGTTTGGACTATTGTCGAAGCCCGAGATCTATAGGGAGTATCGCTTGGCTTTCCCCGTATGCAAGCGTGGAGTGTACCATGTCGGAGGCTCAGTTACACGATGGATGAATTGAGAGAGTATCTCAATGATCTGACTTGGGATTAGGTAAGAAAGAAGTAATTTAATTAGTATTAAACTGAATTGAATTGGTTTAAGAAATACCTGAGTAGGCATTTTTTTATCTGTTTATCTGGATAGGTGTGCCCCTACCCTTGGAATAAAATGTTTTCAAGGCTGGAATACTTGACTAGTTCTGCCCGTCAGGATGAGCGTCATATATTGTTTCAAAGTCCTGAGGGCAAACTCTTCTATTTAAGTGAGTGTGGCATTGACTGGAAATAGGGGCCAGAGGGCCATGTAGAGCCTGCTGCACCACCACATGTGATGTTCTGGGCATCTTGTACTAATACAGACCCATAGGTGATTACTACATTGACTGGCATTCTTAGGTGAGAGTGCCTATCTAAGTCACCAGTAGACTACTCTACTTTCATCCAGATGAGGCTACTGAGGCACGTGAAGATTTCCACATGTAGGGGCCAGCATGACAGAGCTAGTGGGTCTGGAATTAGACCTGACATTCATAGGAGTAGAGGTGGATGTCATGGTTTACCAGCCGTTAGTAGTTCTTGAGGTGGTAATACCTCAAAGAGATCTCATGATGCTAGACTTGGTGCAATCCCATCAAGATCTACGTCTAACACTCCGGATATGCCTCATGGGTATGAGCATCCTTTGAATTTTGTTGAGGGTCAACTGATGTGGCTAAAGAATATGCTAATTTATACTTATGATGAGATTAGTTACCCTTATGAAACCTCCTTCCTGGTGCCAGTGAGGGATAAGATAGAGTTTGACCTACCGAACACCACTCATGTGAGTATTTGTGACTTGTACACCCTTGAATTTAGTATCTTTACACGTGTTTAACTTATGTAGGTACCTCGAGATACCATGGCTGACGCTATGAGGCTTCTGATAGGATCGTGCCATTATCATTGTTCTGAGATGCTGGGTACTCAAGTAAGTACCTATTATAATTATATGCATAATGGTAATGCATGGATGCATGAATTATATACCTATATACTTGTGCTAATGCAGACAAGTAGGCACTTGGAGAATGAGGAGCAAAATCGCTACGCTCGGATGACTAAGCAAATAGGCAGAGAGATTGCCCAGTTGATTGTGCATTTGGAGTGTTACAACATCGAGGTTCCAGATAATCCTAGTCTAGATGAGGATCAATCAAGCAATGATGATGCTTAGAGGAGATGTGACATCTAACTCCCATGTGCATGGTGTCAAAACTTTGTAGTTTTTATATTAAAACAAACTGGAATTAGTACAATATGGCACATAGGCCTAGTACACTTGGGTTATGGTGTACAATCAAAGAAAGTAGTCGAAACCTTGAACTTTGTATCATTTTGGATTTATTAGTGAAACCTAAAGTTGCTTGCTGCTATAAATATCTCATGCCTTATGCTTCATTACCAAAACATAACTTGCTCATTCTCCTGTGCAGAAACTAGATAAATAATGATTCATCAATCACTGTTTGCCTTTCGTGCCCTTTCTTGCCATTGGGGCAACAACAAGTGGAATCAATTAAGTAGGACTGGACTCCAATATTTAGGGACCTTTCAGCATGTTTTGATCAACAATGCTTTCCTGCATGTTGTCATGTGATTCTGGGATCCGGTGGCCCATGTCTTCCAGTTTAGACATGTAGACTCTGTTTAATGTATGAGGAGTTTGCTGCTATCCTTGGAGTTACTTGTAACATGACAGTAATTTTAATAGTGTCAGTGCCTACTGGAGAGGCAGAGTCATACTTGATGAGAGCTTTTGATATTAACTTGACCATTGCAAGGTCTCTCTTGACTACAGAAGGGTCTGTAGATATTGCTACTGTTTTATGGCTGTGTAGGAAAAAACTTGTGGGTACTCCCTTATAGCTGAGGGTAATAGGATTCAAACTACTAGCACAATTCCTATTCATTGGTCCATCTCATCATGGAGATTTACTGATCAGGCCTGTGATAGATCATATGGTGCAGGGTCGGACCCCTTTTCATATGATCATAATAGAGATAATCCTTAGATTGGATAGGGTGAGGAGAGGATAGTCTGGGTGCTTCAGTAGTAGTTTGCTTCTACTGCAGGTAAGTATTCTAAGCTGCCTTTGCAGGTTTTCAACTTAGAACCATTCATGTTATTGCCCCAAATTTTTCATGAGTCACCTTTTGCAAGGTCTTTGGCTCATTGGGCTGTTGATTTTAAACCCTAACTTTTGCCAAAACTGCCCCATTAGGTTTTAGCTCTGTGAGTCACTTTAACTTGCCTGAGTAAGCTTATGCAAGGTTTTCAACTCAGCGAGATTTTGCTTTTATTTTTATTTTTCAGATTTAGCTTCAAGATAAGTTAGGAGTTCTTACACCACCAATAGGTGATTTACAAAGATACATACCTCATAGCCACATACGGAGAGGCTACACCTTTAATGAGGCAAAGATATTGGCATTCGATGACTGGGTGAAGTTGATGGGAGCCGTCTTGGAGAGTGAGATCTGATGGACCTAATCATTGTGGCATATACAGCATGTGACAATGAAGACTTACACGGATTGCATTTCAATTCCAGGGTTCAAGCATTGCACATATTATAGTCCTACTAGGATCTACCATCAATATGGTTATAGGCATACTACTCCATAATTGACAGAATTTGAGGGAGGACGGTTGGTGCCCTACTTCTTGAAGCATGCGGAGAGGACCTGGCCCTGCCATAGGATTGTGCTAATGGAGATCCTTGGAGTTAGGTCTACTACAGATGAGGAGTACAAGCTATGGGTGCTACGTCATACCTAAGTTTTGTACTACAAAGAATTGTTAGGCAACAAAATTGCATGTAACAGATTAAGACAGTGCTTCGTGTTTGAAATTTGTATTACTTATGGATGAGTTTATGAATATGTGTTTCATTTGCATTAATAAGATTAAAACATTTGCATGAAAAATGTCAAGATCAACACAGAAGTTTCCTGATATGCATCAAACTTAACCCCTGTCATTGACCAGTCTCATGCAAGATTTTCTGATCAACTATTTTAACGCTCTTATTTTGCTTTTAAGAGCTCTAACTTTTGTGTGAGTCATCCAAGTAAATTTTCAACTCATCTAGCAAGTATTTTTCTTTAGTCTTAATTTTTGCATGAACTGCCTATACAGGTTTTTAGCTCACTAGACTTTTCATTTAATTTTTGCTTTTCCTTTTGCCTTTACTCGAGACAAAATACTTCTTTGGTCAATCAAGGTTGACAGGTTCTAAAAATTCATTGCCTTCTAAATCTAAAATGCGAACAACACCTTTGGATAGGATCTTTTTAATAAGGAATGGGCCTTCCCAATTTAGTTTAAATTTTCCATATGGATCGCGGATAGCTAGTTTGACTTGCTTCAGAACCAAGTTGCCTTCCTGTATAGCAATAGGATTGACCTTTTTATTAAATGCATTTGTCATGTTCTTCTTATAAAGCTATAAATGATAGAGAGCCTTCAGCTGCTTCTCATCAATAGTAACCACCTGTTCATATCTGGCCCTTTTCCACTTAGCCTTTGGAAACTAAGATTCTAAAATAACATGAAGTGACTTCAGCTCCACTTTGATTGGCAACGCAGCTTCTGTCCCATAAACTAGAGAGTAGGGGGTAGCACCCGTAGGATTCCTTGTAGTGGTTCAGTAACCCCATAAGGTAAATGGTAACTGCTCATGCCAATCTTTATAAGTCTGCACTGTCTTGGCTAAGATCCACTTAATTGTCTTGTTAGCCGCTTCGACTACCCTGTTGGCTTGAGGGCGATATGGAGAAGATTGGTTATGCTCAATCCCATATCTTTCTAAAAAGTCAACCACTTAGCCTTGAAATTGCACTCCATTATTAGATACCCAGTGATGTGGTACCCCATGTCAGCATATTAGATTTTTCTTTATAAATTTAGTGACCTGCTTTACCCCCAATTTGCCATAAGATTCTGCCTCCACCCATTTAGAGAAGTAGTCAATAGCCACTAATATGTACTAATATCTGTTAGAAGCATTAGGATGAATCTCACCAATGATGTCAATTCCCCAAGCTGAGAATGGCTAAGGTTTTGTCAAGTTTTGTAATTCGACTAACGGTATATGATTCAGATCTCTGTGAATCTATCATTCATCATATCTCTATACAAACTGTATGTAATCTATCTCTATAGTGAGCTAGAAATACCCTTGGTGTAGGATCTTCCTATAAAGAGCAAATCCATTCATATGGGACCCATATGCATTAGCATGTACTGTTTGCATGATTGATTTGATCTCCTTCCCTGATATGCATCAAAGTTATAGACCATCAACTGTTCTATTATAGAGAACACCCTGGTGCCAAGTAAAGTTAGTTGCTAGTCTGCATAGAGCTAGCTTGTAAATCTTAGTGGTTTCTTCCGGATAAGCATTGATTTTAAGAAAATTCATGATATATGCATACCATGGGGTCCCGTCTTACTGGTCTAGCACCATAACTTATTCTCTTTCATAGCAAGGAATCCTTGACTACTCAATGAATACAGGCTAAACTTGACTCTGTGATCGCTCATAAACTAAGGCCAGTATGCCCAAAGCATCGGCCATCTGATGCTCTTTATGTGGTGTGTGAATAAATTAGCATG
This sequence comes from Dalechampia spathulata, assembly GCA_948192965.1. Taxonomy (NCBI): domain Eukaryota; kingdom Viridiplantae; phylum Streptophyta; class Magnoliopsida; order Malpighiales; family Euphorbiaceae; genus Dalechampia; species Dalechampia spathulata. The sequence goes on along the minus strand of CANYBF011774527.1, from coordinate 1,301 downwards.
AGTTGAAATTGCAAACCATGAGCTTCATATATTCAGCATAAGGCTTGAGCCTTTCTTCTTTGACATCCCACTCGGTCATGGATTGATGAATGATAAGCATTAAATCACCGAATATCTCAACATCTTGGGCACCATTCACTAGCAATGATTCAAGCCCAAATAGACATGCTTCGTACTTAGCCATATTGTTAGTGACTGGAAAGCTCAGCCACTTTGAAAGCATAATTAGTTCACCTTCAGGAGTGATTAGCACAACCCATATACCTACATCTCTTCTATTGACTGCACCATCAAAGTGCAATTGCCATTTTTAGATGTCAACTACCCCCAAGTGCTCATCTGGGAATTCTAGTTCAAAAGGTCTCAGAGTCATATATCGGCCTGGATGCTAAGAATTCAACAATTGCTCTGCCTTTGATTACCTTGGTAGTGATGTATTGCACATCAAACTCTGATAACAGGATTAGCCACCTGGAGAGTTTCCCTACCAGTGAAGGAGCTTCATACAAGTACTTCATAGGATCAACCTTTGAGATTGCCTGAACTTGGTATGACTGGAAGTAGTGTCTAAGTTTCTTGGTGACCTAGACCATAGCCATGCATAGCTTCTCAATAGTGTTGTACTTGCATTCTATTGGCAATAGCTTCTTACTCAAGTAGTAGACAACATGTTTGACTCTAGATTCATTCTCTTAAGCCATCATAGCACCACTGATTCCTCTTCTAAGGCTAAATAGAGCAGTAATAGTTTTCTCGGCTAAGGTGGTTGCAGGATCGGTGGGTTGGAGAGATAATGCTTCACCCTCTCAAATGTGAACTGGTAGTTCTCATCTTAAACCATAGGCTAATTTTTCCTTAAAAGCTTGAAGATAGGCTCATACATCATAGTGAGCTTGGTGATGAATTTGCTAATGTACTGGACCTATCCCAGGAATCCCCTAACTTTGATCTCAATTCTAGGAATAAGCATCTCATAGATCAACTTTATCTGAATCCACTTCAATACCCCTCTGACTGACAATATGACCCAACAACTTGCCAGATGTTGTTAGTGTATGCTCTAGAGCATCATGTGTATTTTTACTATACATTTTCATTAATAAAGGCATTATTCATTATATAGTACAATATTTTAAATGAACTTGTTTTACTTAGAGTATTAAATTATATATTGAAGTCCATGATATTGGAACAGTGCAAAAGAATCCATAAAGAGTTTATGGAATGAGATTCTTATTGTATGCAAATGTTCAATATCTAAATATCCCTGATCATGGTATTAATAAGAATGGACATTATTA
>CANYBF011774419.1:0-13004 GCA_948192965.1 Dalechampia spathulata | reverse complement strand
CCCCTAAGCCGGGGCTTCAGCCCCACTTGCCCCGGTGCTGCCTCCGCCTATGGCTCCATCATTAGATCTAGAATCAAAAAATTATGATTAAATGTCTCATTTTAGGACTTTAAAACATATAAATACATTGTTTTATTAGGTTTTAGAGAGTTTTCATTGTATAAACACATTTTACTTTACTTGTATTATTTTCTTTTCAAATAAGAATCAATCTATCCCTCCAACTTACAACATAAGGTCAATTCTTTCTCCAATTTTGAATTTTGGCTCAATTAAACCCCGAAGAACTAAAAAGATTTAAGAAAAAAGTTATTTTCATGCCTAAATTTAGCATCATATATTAAAATATTAAAAAATAAATGTTTATAACAATTATGTCCATATTTTATTATTTTTATAAAATTATATAATTTTTTCTTTTTATAATTTATACTTTTTTACTTATTTAATTCTTTAAAAATGAATAAACAAAGATACTTAATTTACAATGAAAATTTTCTATCATAATCATTGAAATTCAAGTAATGACAACATCCGAACTAATTAAGAATTAGGGAGAGTCAAAAAGAAATAACACAAGATTTATAGTAGTTCGATCAATGCCTACATCCACTTACTTAATAATTTATTTAAGTTTCCACTAATCAATTCAATCATTACAACAATAAAATTTTCAACCCAATAACTAAAATCTAGTATTTTTTCAAGGATTAAAATCTTTATAATTGTGTTTTCTCAAAAACTCATACAAAATCTTATTCAATTTTAACCATTTTTATCTCTCAAAACATAATCCAAGAAGAAAATAAAGATTGAAAATCCAAATACCTTTTATAAAAAATTCACAATATCAAGAATATAATCAACATAAAAATTCAACCATTAATAAGTTTAAAGAGAAAATAGAAGTAATTGATGATTAAAGATTATATTTTTACTTTCAGTAAGGATAATTTATATCAATATATATTTTTCTAGCTCAAATGATCATTGGAAATGCACTTTAATGCAAAATGATCTATTACACAATATTTTTAAAAGATTGTAGAAAAAATTATTTGCAAACTATAAAGGGCCGTACAATCATACAATCTAGTAGTATGATCATATAGTGCCTTACCATACCATCATATTTAATCTAAAAATGAACTAGAAACAATATAACATAAATCAATTTTTAAAAATAATAAATAAAATAGTTGATAAATAATATAAATATGATTTGTTAGCATCAAAATTAAGATTAAGGATCCCAAGATTTGTTAGCATTAAAATATTATAAGTAACATTTTTAATCATAACTATATAATAACCATTTATATATTAATAAAAATTCAAATAAAATTTAATTTATAACTTTAATATTTTTAATTAGTAAATTATTTCAATTAATAAAATTTAATTTTTATTTTATATATTTTATAACTTATAATCTACTTATTATATCTAATGTATCAATATGTTTATAAATAATAATCTTAGAATTTTTATAATATAATATTATCATATAATCTATGATAATAAAATAACAAATAGTACCAATAAAATTAAAAACATCATATATAAAAATTTAATAAAAATATTTATTTTATTAATTTATTTGATTTACTTTCCAATCCACATATAAATAATTATTTATTACATAGGAGCAACAAATAATAATAATACTTTTCACCGTAAATTATCTTTGTTTAGTTATTTTACCAAACTTAAATGGGTAGAAAAAATTATATAATTTTATAAAATTTATAAAATATGGATATAATTATTATAAAAATTTATATTTTAATATTTTAATATATGATGCTAAATTTAGGGGTCAAAATAACTTTTTTTTTTTAGTTTTTTTAACCTTTTAGGCTAAATTGAGCCAAATTTCAATGTTGGAGAAGGAATTTATAAAAAAAAATGTTAAAAGGGTTAAATTGATAATTTGTTATAAGTTAGGGGATAAATTGATTATTATTTTTTCTTTCTTACATATCTTTCTAATTTTTATCAGATTTTCCCTCCTAATTTTCATTTCTACTTATATGATCTTAAAAAAGATTTGAAGAATTTGGGATTAAAAATCAAAAATCAATGAATAGAGGGAAATCAAGATCAAGATTTAAAGTTTAATATTATGAATTGTAGTGTTACTTTTTCTCTTTTATTTTTGATTGTAAATTAATTCCAAAATCCTTTGAACCATTTACATTGATTTAAAATGAATTGTATACATAATTTTATTAGGGTTTTATATTTGAATTATTTTAGATATTTAATTATTAATAATTTGTAGATGTTAATTTAGGTTGCAAATGCTTAATGTGTATAATTGAGTTTAAATTCACTTAATTGCATATTAGAGATAATTAATGATCTCGGAAGGTGAATTGATTATTGGGAAATATGATATAAACATGGATATGAATTAGCTACAAATAAAAATTTATCTCATGAGGATTTCATTTAATCAATTACCATATAAGTATATAATAAATTAATTGGATATTACAAAAGACTAACATATTATCTTATCCACCTTGAAACAATTATCATTTCAACTTATATTAATTATCATTAGTTGTCCAAATGAAAGTCAATTAAATATTGAAGTTTGCTGGTTAGAAATTACTAGAGATATTTTAGTTTAATTTTAATTGTTAATTTATTTTCTTAAATAAAGGAGTTTAGTATAGTTTCAATTTTTTATTTTAAAATTGGCTTCAATCTCAGCTAATATAAGATCAATTGAAATTTATAGATAACGCACAAATACTTATAAGATTGACAATATTACGATTATAACTTGTATAGTTATAAAGATATTTATATAAAGTAAAAAATTCAATCATAAAAGGCATCTTACAAAATATATATAAAAGAATTACATAACTTATATTATACTATATACATCATGTGTTTATTAATCAAGCAAATATTTATCACATTACGTATCCAAATCTACTAATGTAATATTATATTGCTAATCGTTTGCATTACATGTTATCAAATATGGTGTTTTGATTTGATTTACATCATTAGAAGCAGATTAGAGAAGATTAAATAACAATTAAATGAGATTAGCAGTTGAGTAGGAATGAGTGGATGAGGCTACAGTGGTTTAGCCTGGAGCTGAAGATATGAATATTCTTGATAATAGTCAAAGTAAAGTGTTTGCCCATCTACCAAGCTACCCTTGTATGTTTTTGTTTCTCAAAAGAAGAATTAAGAATCCCACATAATTCTTTGGATTGTTAAAGAAAATGGACGCATATGCTTTGCACTGTCATCTAAGAAATCAAACGCAAAAGAAATGGAAAGTTGGCAGAAGCTTCTCTGCCACACAGCTTCTAAAGTTCCATTCAGATTTCCCTACTTAATCCCCCCTAACATCTCTTCATTCTTCTCACCTTCCACCTTCAATCCATAACGAAAACTGACATTTTCAGGTTTTCAACTGCCATTCTGCTTTCTTTTTCGATGGCTAACACCATTTCAACATCAAATTACCAGCAAAATGCCTTCTGTTTATTGGGTATATTTTGTTTCATGCTGCTGTTGCAGAAAGGTAATGCTCTACAATTCATTGTTGGAGGAGCTACAGGTTGGACCGTGCCTGATAATGGTACTGCGTATGATTACGATCAATGGGCAGAAAGGACCAGATTTCAGATCGGGGACTCCTTGCGTAAGTTCTTGTTCTATTTCCGGAGACAATTACATGCTAGGTAGCACAGACACTTCATAAAGGATATATGTTTCATGTCAAATTAATAATCAATTGTTGTGAAACTGCAGTATTCGTCTACAAGCCAGACAAAGATTCATTGCAGGTAGTAAACAAACAAGACTACGACAACTGCACTACCACTTCAGCTCTGGCTACATACAGCGACGGCCACACTGTTTATACATTCAATCATTCGGGTTATTTCTTTTTCATCAGTGGGAACAAAGACAGGTGTCTGAAAAACGAGAAGTTGGTAGTTGATGTTATGGCAGACAGAAGCAACGATTCTTCTTATGCAAATAACACAACCGCTCCTTCACCTCCACCTTCAGGTGATACAGGGACGGTCCCATCTCCCGCACCTGCCGGACAGGAAGCTCCTCCGACAGGAACTGTTGAGATTAGCCCAACACCACCTCCAGCTAGCGACAAACCAAATGCAGCTTCTTCCATATTCATGAGCTTCTCTGGTACCGTTGGAGCATTCATCGCTTCATATCTTATATTAGTATGATGCTGAGTGGGAAAACTTTGTCTTATTCTGTTGGGTTTTTCTGTATTCTTTTGATTGATTGTTTTCCATCTTTGGATTTGTGTATGATTTTCCAACGTTGTGCTCGGGATTTCAACTGAGCGTTCCCAAGTTGTATTGATCTTTGGATATTTGTTTGTCACATGAGAAATAACCTGACAATTTATGTACCGTGTTTGGGTGTACTTCTTGTAAGCACATTGTATAGAAGGAAATAAATGAATTTTTACACCGTTTGCTCCCAATAACTTGTAATTTCCCTTCGGATGCCTGACAATATGCTACGCAGAGCATGCAAAACAGTGCAAACGGCAATGGAAGAAAAGGTGAAGTCAGCGACCTTATTTTACAGCTCTTGCTATAAAATCAACTGCTTCATTTGCCTTCTTGCGACAAACATACGGACCAACAAAAGGACGAGATTGAAATTAAACAAGATCAAAATCCCAGTCAGTTTGCACGAGATAAAGCATCAACGACCAGTGCAGTGTCTGATCCAAAAATGGCCATGTCTTCGGCTAAGGCCTTTCCAAGCTTCAAACCCCAAGCTTTAATAACAATAGTAGTCACTGTTGCAACCGTAATGAAGTATCATGGCACAACTACATTGCCATAAGTTGACCAAGTTTCAACTGAATCTAGAATTGATTTTTAACAAGTATAATAAGGCTAAATTATAAATTATAATTATTTGATGTAAATTAAATAATATAATTATATATATCATTAAATATTAAAAATATTTACAAAGATATAATATAACAATTAATGTGCAGTAAAAAACTGGAGCCAATTAGCGCATCTGGTGTAGTGGTATCATAGTACCCTCCCACGGTACTGACCGGGGTTCGATTCCGTGGATGCGCAAATGTCCTCTTCTTCTAATGTTGTATTGTTTTTTATTAATTTACTTTCATTATTTGAATTTCGACTAGCATTTTATCTCCAAAATATAGATAATTGTATTTAAATTTAAGTATTGATTTTAATAATTTCTATTTATTTATATGATATAATATTCAAAAAATTTTAAATTTATTAAAATTAAAATAATTTTATTTTTTATTTAATAGTAATAGTTTTAATTTGTAACAAATAATTTATATCTAAAAATTCTATTCAAAATTAACTATAAATACTAATTATTATTATTATAATTTACTGGAGGGAAAAGAAAAAATATAATATTACCCCTTCTTTTAAATTAAAATTATATATGAATCTTTGTATGGATTGTTTCCTTTATTAAATATAGATACCTTGTAATGTTATAGGTGGTTTGAAGGAAGATTTACAAGTACCATCAAAGGGTTTGGATAAGAGGAAGTCCATTGCAGGTTTGTGCTTTCCTTTTCATGACCTTACCGCAGGTCTTGAACTAATGATCATATGTTTAAATGTTTATGCTATTCCTGTTCTGAACCCATATAGAGTCTTTAAATGATATGATTCATTTGACTACTTAGGATAACAAAGAATGAGTTTATGTTATGAATGGTATATTATGATCATAAATGCATCATTTATGCATCATGTCATGAAACATCCATACCTTCGAGCATGCAAAGATTATCATGACATGACAGAGAAGTTATAAGGTGGAAAAGAGGAAGGAAAAGAGAAGTTACAGAAAAAGAAACGTACTGGGTCACAGAGTTAATGGATTCCTCCAAGGAATCACACAGATAAATGGCCTCCTTCGGGAGATGAGGTTCATAGAACCCTACAGTTATATTGATAAATGGCCTCCTTCGAGAGATGAGTACCGGTACCTACAGTGACCTAGTACGAAAAGGAAATGCGCACAAAATTGATAATGAGATAAAAGTATAAAGAAATAGAGGGAGAGTGCATAACATGGTTGCATTCTCAGAGCATACATTGTTATCCACTTATGATGATGTTTTGTATGATAATGTATTGAGAATGGTAAATTATGATTACGATGTATTGAATTATGTATGTGTTTAATAACCAAAGAGTAATGCCAATATGCCATTGATATATTGTTCTTCCTTGGATTACTATTATATAATTTAATTAATGTTATTTATTCATTTTATAGCACCACTGAGTTTTATACTCAGCGTTTATCAATTGATGAACGCAGGACCTAGTTCGGTCAGGGAGCGACAAGAGTAGCTGATCTACAGTTGGCTAAGGTCGGGTCTTTCGTAAAGTCCTATCCTAGACGCAGGCTGGACTCATCCAATATACTCCATTGTGTATATGTAAATATGCAACTTATTTAAGTTAACCTTAGTTACAATAGTAATTTGTAATATCTTTGTGTGTGGTATCATATTGGTGTTGTGATGATATACTTAAGACATGTAGAACATGTATGTTTGATGATACTATACGAATGTATATTGTGATATATCAGAGTAAGTGTTCTATTTACCAGAATTGATTATATATAACTGAAATGATGGATGAAGGTATAAAGATAAAACAAAAAATAATAATTTTAAAAAAAATATAATGACAAGATAGATCCTTTGTAGAGTAATTAATGAATTCATTGTTTAAGGAGTTTATTAACTGTTCTATGGGAGCATGTTACGCCGAGTTCGGGTATTACATATGCAGCCATTCTCCTTTCTTTTCTCCTGATGTGGGATTTCTTCCCACAACAGCTGCCTTCCTCCTTCTTCTTTCTTCAACACTCCCCCTCAAATCTAACAGGCTTAAGCCTATTAAGGCTCGTTTAGATTTGAACTTCACACCATCATCATCTGGGCTTCTCAGAGTCAGGCCTTCTGGGCTTGAACTCGTCTCTCAGTCTTAGAGGCCTCAGCCATTCTTCTTCTGAGCTTGGATTGGACTTTGATATAAGCCATCATTTGCCAACCCAAACTTGAAGCTCCATCTTCCTTCACAATGGAAATTATCATCTTGAGCCTTCTTTTCTTGTTAGATCACCAAGTATGAGGCTCCATTGGAATTGAACGGGTTCCATTTTTTGCAGACTTTGATTTATTGCATCTTGGACCGGGTTGAATTCAAAACTCTATCTTTCCATTTTTGAATTGGGCCACTGGATCATTGGGCCGTGAGCCTTTGGGGCTCTGATACCATTTATTAGAGATGGAACTGGCCCTGATCCAAGATGCTGGGAGAGCTAGGCTGGAAGGTTGCTCAGGCTGAAGCTGCTGCACGTATGGGCCTGACTAAAGGATAAAGCCTCCACCACTAAAATGCCATTTGGCATTTTAATTTGCTAAGCTATTGACTTATATGCAACCCTTCTCCTTTCTTTTCTCCCAATGTGGGATTTCTTCCCACAGCAGCCGAGCTTGAAGGCTACATAGGCTGAACTTGCTACATGCGTAGGCCTGACCAAAGGATAAAGCCTCCACCACTAAAATGCGATTTAGCATTTTAATTTGGTAGGCTATTGACTTATATGTAGCCCTTCTCCTTTCTTTTCTCCCGATGTGAGATTTCTTCCCATAGCAGCTGCCTTCCTCCTTCTTTTTTCTTCAACAGAAACAACGTAGATGAAATTAAATAATCTACTTAAGCTACGAGGGCAGTCTAACCAAATCAAGCTCCTAAGATATGTAGTAGTGGGTGTCATTTATTTAATTAGGTTGGATGAAATCGAACATAAAAAGAAACAAGTCTAAACAAAAATACTACCTGGTTTAAAAAGGAAAAAAATATCAAGTATAAATACTTGAACCTGACTAGCAATGTACATCTAATGACAAAATAGATAATTGAACTCTTATTTAGGTATGAATTCTAATCCAACTCCGATATAATTTCTTACTCTTCATGAAATATAATCTTATCTTTATAAGGATTACTAATCCTATAAAGATATGGTATAGTATGCCTATATGTAAAACCTTATCTTTCATTATTGATGACATATATATTTTATACCTATTCTTATATTATTTATACTGACTTAAGCATTAAAGTAATCATACAATCCTATTGCGAAACCTGTTAACTTTATCTTGTGATTTAAGCTATTCAATTAACGTCTCTGATATCTTAGATAAGCTCTCTTTGAGTTTATCATACAGAAGAAATTCTACAGATTGCAAGGTATGGCGTGGGCATAAAGATTGTAAAAGACACCAAAACAAGGCCAAGAAGTGGGGTTCTGGCCACATATATTTGCAGGAGGTGGTGATGAAGATGACACTGATTGGCCATAATTTTTAATTTCAATTGAATGAATTCCTCAAATTGAAAAAAAAAACCAATAATAGCAAGAAAAAGAGTAAAATTTTGCATGTGTACATTGAAAATTGTAAAGAAATGGCAAAGCAAACCCAACCTAATGTAATCCAAATTGATAATGCAAGAAATGACTTTGATGGGATTGATTTATGCCGCTAGCCACTCAATACTCAACACCTACAACTACCAAATTGACAGTGAGCCTGCTTCATCATTTTCATCCTTTCCTTCATATAGCCAACAATCCAAGCTCAATATCAAAACAAATTCATATAAAACTATCTGTTTTCGATATACAATCTTGTATTTCTAAAGTCTAAACTTGATATTTATGATTGAAAACAAAAAAAAAATTCAGATTATAATTATCTACATGCTGTTGATAATCAATAAAAATGTGGAGCGAATGAAACATATTGCGACTTGGAGAAACATAATGAGTGTGGAAGTATACTTTTGAGCATGTGCAAACATGCCCCAATAACATGGTAGAAAAATATGACATTTGGGTCTTATTTTAGGTTTGTAAAGATAGAAGTTGTTTCCTAAACAAAGTGCAGATGGGGACTGGGGAATTATGATTGTGCGTTAGAGTTTTAGGTGATCAACGAAGCGCTTCGTGGACTTCCCCAGCACCAAATATCATTTCCATGGTTTATATTTGTGAATTGGGCTTCAATACGTTCATGCATATGCCCACCAACAACAACAAACGTCACGACACTTGTCAACATGTAGGGCGAGGGTGGCATATTTTGGTTTCAACTGAAACACTTAAACCGAATAGTTTGATTCAATTTAAAAAATTTGAAATCAAATTAAAAAAAATAAATAATCATAATGTAGAGTAGATAACCATGTTAAATTCTTTAAAATATATCCGGAATTTAGTTTATATGAAATTATTAATCTATCATAAATTCTATCCAATTTAAATTTAAATTAATCGATTATAATAATTTAATTATTTTGAGAGGATGATAATAAATAAATAAATATAGTATAAATGTACGTAAAAACTTAATTAGTATGTTTTATATGGAAAGTTGTTAATGATAAAATGACATGTGTATTTACTGTAAGGCTTTTTGAGGTTGACAATACAAGCGTTCTTCTATTGTCGGCGGTTGGGTATAAAAATTTCAACACTAAATCTATTTTTTTAATGCATTTTTAGCAGCAATTTATATTTATATGCTGAAATGGGATTAGGTGAGTATGGGGATAATTATGGTGATATTAAGCTTAATTATACAAATTTGATGAATAAAAAAGAAAAATACAATTCTTGCAATCATCATAAGACAATATAAAAATCATTAAAGAGGTGATTACCTCTTAATCACCGAATGGGATTGACTTTGAATTCATTAATCCAAGAATAGATTGTTGGGACATACCAATATATATATATATATATATAGGTTTAAGTAAGTGGGTTGGAGGATTAAGTGGGAATGTTAGGTTTGGAGTTGAAAATCAAAGAAAAACAACATCATTAATTATGAAAAGTGAACCCTAATCCAATCAAATAATCAACAATCAACAATGTTCTACCAAACTCAATCATATCAATCAACCTCAAACAGGCTGCCCAAATTTCATCAATTACTTATAATAATCAGCAACAATGTTAAGGCAGATCATCTTATTTATTATTATAAATAAATATCATGCTTGTATTTTCTTTTATTATAGAATAAAATAAATTAAAAAAGAAATACTTCTTGCAAAAATAATTATACTAAATCTTTATATATGTTAAATCTATTTGAAAATTCATTATTTTTATAAATTTTAAAAAATTTTCTAAATATAGATATTACCAATTTGTAAACTAATTTTGTAGTTAAATCTAATCAGAATGGGCAATGAATACAATTTCTTATGAATACTTGGGAAATTAAATGCATTGATGCACAACTCTTTCTTACAATGGACGATTCATATATATCTATATCTATATATATATACAGAAGCAACATGAGTCCGGAATCAAACTCTTCGGATGAATATTGTTTCATTTATGGAATTTGAAATGCGAGGTCTCAGAGTGAACATGCCATTGAATGCAGAGAAAAGAGATAATCTTGAATGATATAGCAAATGACCATAAAGCCATGGAATATGTACAAAGGCATCATCATCATCATCTTTTCTTTCTTTTATCTGCATGCAAACTGCATATTGCCTAATGCTTGTAGTTGTCCATGGATTCATCCAGAAAAGGGTATATTATATTATTATAAAAGGAAGATAAAAATGATATAAAATCAACCAAAATAATTCACCGCCATGGACAGAGGAACTAAACAAAGACCCCTTTTCTTCAACTCTGTGTTGTCACTTTCCCTTCTCATAAAACCCTCTTCACTTCTTCCTTCTACCACCTCACTTGATGCCTTGTTTCCTTTATCCTATCAAAATTCCCATGTTCTTTGTTATTTTAGGTTTAGCCCTGTATCTGACAAGCCCAAAAACATTCTCCAAGAATTGATGTTCTGTGTATATTGTTTACCTGTGAAATGTCCGTTTGTTTCTGGTTTGAGTTCTTGTTAAGTTGGCTCATGATATCATAAACCTTTTTAAAGAAGGATTGACTAATTAATGAACACAGAATATTAATAAAATTATTGAGAGTTGACAATGATCATATGAATTAAAAAACGAAAAAAAAGATTCTGACCTTGGGACTGTTGACAGGAGAACTAGCTGTATCCTCCAAAGAATCATCAATGGCAGAAAATTTGGTTTTTCTTTTCTTGAAATTCAACCTACTGTAACTAGTTTTACAATCAATAGGTAATCCGACTTTTTCAAGATCATCATTAATAGACTTCTTAAAGATCAAGGAAGCAGCATCAGAAATCAGAGAAGAAGAAGAAGAAGAAGCAGCTGCTGCAGTTTCATCATCGAAAGAGAAACAACTGTTGCTTTCATCACCATCATTATTCTTATTATTTTTTGCGAAGAAATCATCAAGATACATAGTCCAACCACTCTCTTCATCCTCCTCCTCATCATCAAAAGGTACCGTCCTCTCATAAGAAGAAGAAGAATGAGAGGAAACAAGATTTCCCATGGAATCCATAGATGGGCCGTTTTCCATATGCATCTATATGGGTGTATATAAATATCTAGAAGCTGAAAAGGAAGAAAAAAAGCATATATAAAGGGAAAGAACGTCGGTTGGTTAGTTTCTTGAGCAAACCCTTTATGAAGAAGTATATATAGGAGAGATTAATCCATCAAATAAATATAATACTTGAGAATTTGGAATCTTGGTTTGTGGTCCATTATTCAATTACATTAAATTCATAATTTTCTGAATTTGATATTTCATATATTTGGCAGACCTATTATTCAATTAGGTATGTACGTTGAACAAGTCACCTGAATTGGACCAGGCCATTTATTTATTATATCAGGAGAATTTTGGTTTCATAATTAATTAAATAGTTCTATGTTATAATTTATTTATATTATTTTTTTTAAAAAAATAATTCAGATATTTCAGTTGCAACCACGATGTCAAGCATATTCATATGCCTAATGTTTGGACTAATTACTGTAATTGATCATATGGAGTCATTATTATATATGGAAAATGAAGTTTATAAATCAAGGAGGCCAATTTTGATAATCTAGATTTCCGACACGTGCACATTTTCCTTCTTACAGGTGAAGAGCCATGGAAGCTCTTGATCATATGGGAAGGAGATATAGTTTATGGAGAATGGGAATAATAAAAGAGATTTGAGATCTTTGTGAAGTCATATGTATATATATATTCAAAGGCTATAAATTGACCTATAATATAGTTGGTTTTATTAGTGAAGTTACAATCTGACTTTGGTGGGTGACACTCACTTAACAAATAATTAAATCATGATTAGCACTTGCGAACAGATTCGGTTTACATTAAACAAAGCTCCACTTCACTTGGTGCTTAGCAATTCAATCTTAATTAAATCTAACTTCTTCAACTTAGGAAACCATAGTCATAAACTAATCTAAATTAGAATCATCTAAAGGGAAATGACGTCAAGGCTTATGCATTAAAGTCTTCTTTTTATTGGCAAAACGTCCATATTAAGAGGGGAATTAGTTAATTAATTACATCCTCTTTTAATTATTAACGTGTGAAGTGAATGCTTCTTAATTAACCACTAAAATTTGATCAGGGCATTCCAGAAAGAATTAAACAAAATTCTACGGAAATTAAAATTAAAACAATATTATATATGATATTTTAAAAAAATAACAATAGGGCACTTAATTCCAAGTGGGTGATTAGACAAGAAAGAAAAAAGTAAGGGACAAGCATGGAAAGTCTATTTTTATAATTTAATTTGATATCTGAATTATGGGTTTAATGGACATTGACAATACAAATTATATATGAAATGACATTAGCACAATTATGTTGTTTTTTTTTTATTGGTTGGAATGTCTATTTTTCCATTTATGTTTTGTTTTGTCCCATTCAAGAAAGCATCATTTATCATTTTCTTACCCTCTTTATGAAGGAAACTTTTCTCCTCACTATCCATT